>JAYRBW010123679.1:0-16756 GCA_036023295.1 Invenusta paracnida | reverse complement strand
GAATTGAAATAAGCGTAAAATGTGTTAGCTCTTTAAAAATATATTTGACTTGAGCTAACTATGTTTTTTAATATTAAGACTAAATTAGTTTTATCATGACAATACCTTTATGTTATAAAAATCAAATGTTACAGAAAAGTAGGTAAATGGATAGGTTGTTCAATATTTTGAGAGGGCATATGTCACAAATACGAAAAAAATCATAGCATGATTTAAAAGAATATTGCACTAAATGTATAACAAAAATTCAGGAAGAGGTTTATGATAGCAATTTTGATTTTTTTTCTTGACAGTTTAAAGACTAAAAATTTAAAACAAAACATTACTAATATTATAACCTAAAAATAACAGAATATTCTACTAAATGTCCTTATCATGTAAAATTTAAAACAGCTTTCTATCTTAATTAGTTTTTTTAGTTTCAGCCTTTCAAAGTTAATTAGAGGAAGTATTTTAAAATTCGCTCACTCTACTTTACCTAAAATTGTTATTCATTAATCCATTTTGTTTTTAAGTAAATGTTTATCAAATAAGTGTATAAAATGCATTAATTATACAATATAACAAATGAGATATATATTTTTTTAAATGTAGGAATAAATAGATCACATTAACATAGCATTTACAGTTCATGTAGCTTATAACCACACAATGCATTGATATCATACTAGAGATTGTATACAAATCAAATCAAAACACAATAACAATAAAAAATGCATATAAAAGTATTTAATAGTGTTATAAATGTTGTTATTAGAAATACCTAGAACATTACAAAATATAATCAATGAAACGTGATGGCAAAAATGAGCTAAATAATGCTTTTAAATACAGGGATGCATAAACTTGAATTCAAAAATAAAATGAGATCAACTTTTAGTAATATATGCCATAGGTGGTAAATTATTTTTTACTAAAAATAGTCACAATACAGTTAACAATAATCGAGATTTACCAACTTAATAAGACACAGATGAAGCCTATTAAAAATATAGAGATATTTTGTATCTAATTCTGTGAGAGTAGTGAATGTTCATGAGGGTTAAATGTACTCTTATATATATATATGTGAAGCCCTTAGCTACACACCTGGTGGAGGGCCCCACCAGTACAGTCCCTAGTGGGAGGCCCTTGATAATTTGGAAGGGGTTTTTCACACCTGATAACCTCTCTTACAGATGTTCAAGAGTATACTATAGCCTGAACTAAACACAATAACATGCCAAAATTCTTTTGACATTTATTGATATGATGAATAGTGGGTATGATTAATAAAAAAAACAAGGCATAGATAATTTTACTATACATGTACATATACTGTACTTATAGTTGTAAGGCATGAACCTATATTTTTGACTTGCTATATTAGTATACACTCAACACTTAATTTTATTAGGTTTAATTTTTTTAGAAATATTTTTTCTGTATTAGGGGCAATGCTCTTCAGACTTATTTTGTTAGAAGTAATAACATAAAATTTGGTACATATTTTAAGTAAACTAAAAAATTAGTAGAACAAGGACTACTGTAACACACTTAGTTAATAATACAGATTTAAAGTTGTCCTTGCAGTAGGACTTCATTAATAACCATTTAATAAATTAAACACCATATTAATCACAATTGTATATTAATTATTAATATTTTACTTTTAATATACAACTGAAATTAGATTATATTTTTAATACAATACTGCCCCTCTAGAGTGACCGCGTTAAATCCATATAAAAACGGTCGTTCAAGCGAGGGTGTCGCTCTTTAGGGGTTTGACTTTTGTAGGTTTAATTTATGCCCTAATACGATCGGCATAGGAGATAATATTTGTTATATAAACAGTTAGTCAAGTACATATTGATAATACATAATAAGCCAAATTATAAGAATGAATAGTGAATCTTTATTATTAATTTGTCATTTAGCTAAAATTATAGATTAGGTGCATACTTCTCTGAAAGATACTTAAATAGTTGATATAATTTATATTATATATTCATTTTCGAAAAAAGGTAAGTTTTCAATTTTACTCGGCCTTATATGAACCAACAATAGAAAAGTTGTCTTCACCTTTATTTAAATAGAGAATTTAAAATTCTATATACATAGATCATAGATTAGAACCGTGGTATCAAATGTATATGATCATACAGCTTGATTAAATATTTAATTATACTTTACTTTTGTTTTCCTTTTCAAATGTGCCAGAAATTTAATTGTTTCCTATTCTCACCTATGATAGTTTGAATAGATATCTCTAAAATTAAGCACTGAAATCAAAATAGAAAATGCTCATTATTATATTATATGAATAGTATAATTTGTCATTTTGCCCCTGTAATACTGATTTGACTCTTGCTATTTCTATTTAATAATGTCATTTAAATTTGATGTATGAAGTGATTCTTTTTATTATTATTATCACATTTAACTTTTTTTAATTATATATAAAAATACATCTGCTTTTACTAAATAATCATATACTATGTAATTACCTATGCTTTACTTTAGGTTAATATTACTAAGGACACATTTCAGCCAACAAAATATTTTTTAATTTATTGATTTCCAGGTTCTGGGACTCTCCTTGGCCAGAACAAGTGCACATGGGGTCCTTCCTATTGGTGTCAACATATCGATGCTGCAAAGGAGTGTGGCACAATTGACCACTGTGCCAATGTTTGGCAGAAGACCCCAATTGACTCAAAGACCAAGATTGGGGAGAACAAGGATTGTGTTTACTGCAACTTCCTCTTGGAACACATCAACTCTATGATCCTTGCTGGAAAGTCAGAAGCTGAAATTGCCAAACAGGAACAGGAGGCCTGTGCTTCTATGAAGATTGCAGAGTTTAAGGCTGTTGTAAGTTTAGATATAATTGTAATTAGCAGTTCGATTATATATTGATATATATGAAAATATTTTATTTGTAAATTTTTATTAAGTTTGTTAAATATTCTTCTTTTTTCTCTCAATGAAGTGATTAAAGTTATTTACTTTTTGTCCCTCCTTCCCTCACATATGTATATGCTTTATTTTTATTAATCCATGTTTTCTAATAATTTTATAATTCGTTTTACACGAAATCAATATTTCTATCTTTAATTGCAAACTATCCTTATCAACTTATCAAATTACACGTTATTCATCACATTAATTGATTATTATATAATTAATTGAAATATTACTATTTTATAATAATCTGATGTAACTTTTAAGCAATTTGTTGCACCAGTTGTAATTGCTATGCAGTATACCTCATATTTTATAATTAAACTTTTTTTTTAATTTTAGTGTGACGCAATTTCTACCAAGTATCTACATGAAGTGATCATTCTTCTCAAGAAAGACCTGGTGCGTATTTTGAACACTGTCAATCACTGACCATGGGTTCCCATGATATTGTAATTTATTTATCTATCACATTCTTTACTAATGACCATTTTGATTTTCTTCGTTTCAGGCTCACAGCACAATTTGCGGTATCCTCCGTCTGTGTGGTGAAAACAAGAAAAAGGTCGAGTCGATTAAGATGGTTGGTATCACACCCTCTGTAAAAATTGAGGTAATTTAAGGACTATTGAATATTAAAATGGTTATTAGTATTTAAAATTTATTGCAACCGTCTATATGTATACATATTTAAATTTTGTGTAAAACAACTACACTTAAATGCATACTTAGTGTAATTTTATTTATAAGAGCTTTTCTCTTCATTACGTCTGTGCTTATATTAGCTTTTGGATCTTGTGACATACTCACTTTAAGACAGCATGATTAGATCTGATAGTGTGTGAAACTGGTTCATAATTAATCTTTATAATGCAGTTGATATAAGTTATGAAATCTTTAGACCAGCTGTATAATTATTATGTATGTACATAATAATGTATATATTACAACATTTATAATAAGCTTATTATAAGTTGCGATTGCACCCAAGAAGCACAATTCTGTAATGAGATCACACTGATATAGCTAACTAATAAGCTAGTAATAGTATATTCACTTATTCACTAGTAGTAAGTGATATGATTAGAAATGATTCTACTATTCATCACAAAGGTCACAATATAATCCACAGACCAAATGCTAATCAGCAAACTCGTGATTGTTACACATGCATTATTAAAACCAGCGGATTATTTGCACAGAAGGACCAATATAATGCGCTATTAATTAATACAAACTATTATTGGTTCCTTTTCCGGTAAAATTAATTGTAAACTATTCGATCATTGTATCTGTTATGTTTGTTTATTTTATTATTAATGAGAATGAACTGACCTTGCACTCTTTCTGTTGATATCTCAATTGAAACACTTTTAAGGGTCAATGTTTACTTACAATGTAATATATATATATAATGTATAATATCCACAGGGTTCATAGCTACTTAGTTATAGTTAAGCTAAATAACTCTAGCACTCTTAAATGCGTCATTAAGTACTATTTGTTTCATTTTTGAGTCATCAACAGATGACCTAATGTACAAGTGCATCTGTTATATCGTTTAGGACCAGTGCTTTAGTTCCTCTTTAAGTGGTAAATTAAATCTTTTCAGGGTGTCTTCATGGCACACCAAAGTTCTTGAGTTATATATATGTGTTCTTTTTATTATAGTTATATAATTTTCTTATATACCAGCTTAGTGAGTTATGCAAATGATGATTGACTTCTACTACAAGTACATTTCTGAGGGACAATATAAACAACTTGTTAGAATAGAGAAAAAATACATATTTACAAACACAATAAAATAAATATAAGAATAAATCAATATTAAGATAATAAATTTAGTAATAAAAGAACACAGAACATGTTTTTATTGATGATAAATATAGTTAGGAATTATTATAAATCATTATCTTTTTAGTAATAAAAGCTTAGATTTATTATAATACTTCAGAAATTGTGTAATAGAATTATACTATGGTTATACTAAACTTTAAGTTGAAAATGAGTTTAATACGTGTATGATTTCTTTTACATTTATTTAATATTTAACGATTTTGCATGTATTATTTTTGCATGATTAAATTCGTTGGAGTAATTTTGTAAACACTTACAACATATCCAAATAACTTTTTTCCTTATAAATAATGGAATACTTGTATAAGTTCTTTATTAGAATATTCTTGTTACAAAATATGGATATTTGAAATCCAATGTCGTAATATAATATCTATGACATATGTATTTATTCATTTATGTGATGTAAAATATATTCAGTGTTTTCGAGCTCAAGAAAACAGGAACAGCCTTGTATATTGTTTAACATTTTTGTTTAATTTTCTTCATTTCATAATCCAGACAAACTGTTATTAATATTTTAGTTTATTTTTATTTATTGAATCTATTTCTCCGTGCTCTTAACAGAGCACCACCACAACTGCAGGCCCCGGCTGTGGCCTCTGTGTTGAAGTTGTAACTCAGATCCGAACGATGATTCAGGATCAGAAAGATCAGAAGGAGATTGAGGACTTCATTCGGGAACAGATCTGTGGACACTTCGGATCTCTCAAGAACACTGTGAGTACCCTTAAACTGAATAAGCTACCTCCTTTTTAGATGCTGGAGTAATCTTTTCTAATTTTTGATAATAGAATTATTTAATTTCATGTAAAAAGTGTGTTAATGTATTACGGAAGAATAGCAAATTGCATTTAAACATACACGCAGTGAAATGTTTTTATTAAATTGAAGTTGCTAAAATATGTATGTTTTAGAGAAGTCTGTTTTTAACATATCAGGGTTTCTATTACATTTTTTGTATGAGTGGAACATACACTTTATTGGTCGTAATCAATTTTGACATATTTATATTTTAAAGATTTTAGATATACTATTAGTTAATTGTTAGGAATATGTGTTCAGATTTATAATATCACGTTGACTGTGATAGCAAAATTAGAAGTCAATATTATACAAATTTAGTGACAATTATAATTAATTGCATTGGGGTCATTCCAGCCTAGATCACAAAAAAAAGAAATTTTGTGGCAAGTATCTTTAGAATTGCCTGAACATTTTTGTGAGGTATATCTGAACTATATCTAGGTTGAATCAAGTTTTTTTGCTAAACATTTTTTATCAAAATTATATGACAGATAATTAAATTATGTAATAATACTAAGACATATAAGTTATACGAGTATACCCATAGAAAAATCAAATACTTCCTAATTAACAGAAAAAAGTTATGGTATATTTACTTATTTGTATTTTGACGGCTGTCATGAGTTTTTTTTTCGATTCGTAAATGTTTAAATAGCCATAAAATCTTAACAAAAAAACCTTGATTTAACCTAGACATATTTAAGGTATACCTCACAAACAATTTCAGGCAAATCTAAAGATACTTGCCACATTGGCTGGGTGATCTGAGCTGGAATGACCCATTGTTAACATTAGTACAATTAATTTCTTAACTAAGATTAGTGTAATTAAATTTTATTGGCAATGTTGTTTTTCACTTTATTTACACTTACTAGAGACTACTTTAATTAAAGATTTAAATCATAAGCTAGTCGAATAATAGATAAATTTATTAAAAGTTTTAGTGATCTTAAATGCATAGAAGGCTTTTAAATTTTGAATTAATAAAAAATAGTTAAATAACAATAATTTTTGTTTAAAATTTTAGCAGTAATACAGTATACTAAACATGTAATTTTAAATACTGTTAGAATGATATTATTCATGTGAAAGAAATTATGATGCTTAAACCTTTTATTTGTTGAATACTGAAGGAGTTATAAAGATCTTAGATTTCATTAATATGCCTTGTTCTAAATGTAATTCATACAATTTGTATTTATTTAAGGGTTGTAGAAAACTTACTAGGTATTCATAAAGAAAAAAAAGGGATATATCATACTAATTCGTACCCTCTCTCTATCCATATTACTCGGGCAGTGCATCACTTACGTGAACCAGTACATGCCACTCATCTTCCAAATCCTCTCCTCTGAACTGGACCCCAATACCGTATGCAAGGCTATCGGCTTCTGCTCCAGCCCCGCTTCTTCCTCTATCCCAATCCCGGTCATGCAACGCCAGCAGCAACCCAAGAAAACAACAGCCTTGACCAGCGGGCCAAAATGTGTTATATGTGAGTTCATCATGAAGGAGGTGGATCAGCTCATCCTTGCCAACAAGTCGGAGGTGAGATGTGCATGTTTGCTAAAAAAGTGATCATTTTAGTATTTTTTACACTTGAATTTTAATCCATATTTGTCACTCTAATATTCGCCGCCTACTAATTTTTTTTAAATAGTTTTATACTATAGTAGTTTATATGTATAAATATACTTTATCCTATACTGTATATTATAGTTTTTGTATATATTATATATCTCAATTTGCTTTATTAAAATTAACATTGTAAACTAAGTTGTTTGTCTTTGAAATCATGAGCTTAATCATCCTCAATATATATATATATATCTTTATTTGTTGTATTAGGCACTCTTCTCCCTATTTCAAATATTTTTTACACAAAATAGTTACAGAAAAATATGTTTTTTAGGCTGGGAGAAGAACTATTTTTGAAAATGAATCATTTTCCAAACATCACACAAAATTATAATCATAACTAAAATTAAAAATCAATTTCAGAAAGTTCTTTATTTGAGTTGTTTAGTCGTTGCTAAAATGGACAGCAAGACAAGAAGTAAAAATCTTTTCCTTCTAAATTGTTATGTAATATATTTAGAGACAGCGCAACTCTGAAATTTTATTCTTAATCTTTTTATCATTATACTCGTAGTTTCTTACC
The DNA here is from genome assembly GCA_036023295.1 of Invenusta paracnida. Lineage (NCBI taxonomy): Eukaryota > Metazoa > Platyhelminthes > Proseriata > Coelogynoporidae > Invenusta > Invenusta paracnida. Next base: position 8,982 of record JAYRBW010123679.1, on the reverse strand, counting down.
TGTTTGTCCATGCTTTTTTCTCTTTATTTGCAAATATGAATATGACTACACTATGATATTGATTGACTGTTTTTCTGTAGTGTGTGTGATACTTTATGTGATACTTATTTAGCCCATATTATGTTTATTGAGAAAATGTTCAGTGAATTGTCACACAAGGAAATTTGTCAGTCAAATAATGTTTTAAATAAATTTAAAAATAGGAAATATTGTGTATTCGCTATTAGTGATTTTTTGAAATTAAAATTATTTTACTCATAATCGTTAATTCTTCTAATTAAAACTAGTCAAATAAGATTCGATGCCATTATACCGTGAACGATTGGCTTACAATATTCGACCCTCTCGCCATCTCTATGATAATCCTCCGCAGGTGGCTGTGAAGAACGCCCTAGATCGCGTATGTTCCATCATGCCCTCGACCATCCGCGCCGAATGCACCTCGTTCGTGGACACCAACATGCCCGCTCTTTTACGCCTTCTCACAGCGGAAATGGCACCCGCCGTCATCTGCCCGCTTCTCGGCTTCTGCTCCAGCCGTGGCCGCTCCTTTGTCCAGGCAGCGCCACTCCGCAAGCAGTACCCGGCTCCAGTTCGCTCTGGGGAGACTTGCGTCGTTTGTACCACGCTAGTTACCTACGTGGAGTCCATGATTGCCAAGAATGCCTCTGAGCAGGAGATTATCAGCCTCCTTGACCGTGTCTGCAGCTTCCTGCCTCAGTCCTATCGAACAGAAGTGAGTTTGCACAAAAAATCTTACAAGTAACAACTTTACAAAGCACAGCATAATATGCTACACATTAGAAATACGTGTTATCACGCTATATAGTCCTCATTCGATTATAAGGTAGTAAAGTGACCAATGCAGTTGCTAGACACCTAATTGAGTAATGTTACCCGTAAAATGATTTGATTATTGTATGACATATATTTTTTGGAAAAGTCACAAAAATCTTTTATTCAATTTTATTACGATTTTTATAGGATTTTGAAAAATATTTAGAATTCTGAAATAATATTTCGTTCGCTTTATAATGTTATTGAAATTCTAACTGCTAACCAAATTTGGTTTTTCTGTTTCTTGCAATAGTTTCAAAAATACAATTTTTACAGTCAAAATGCCCAAACCTCCTTTCTAGAGTCTTTGTTTACCAAAACTGAAATTACACTGACAGGTGTTTTACTCACATTAAGTCTCTCTCCTTTGTACGCATGCAGTGTCACATAATATGTGGTATATAGCAAATATTGTATGTAGCCGTAGATGTGTCGTTAACAATGTTCTTTTAATACAAAATAGTATTTCCTATTAAGTGAATAATATTATGTATGTAGCAGGCTATTTACATTAATATGTAAATACAGACTATTTTTATATATTTGCACTAATTCTACACCTTTTGATATTATATTGATTATTTTGCCGTATCGTCTATTCTAAACTTTCAAAAGTTGTCATTTGTATTTAATTAATTTTGTTGTTTTTATAGTTTTATGAAAATCTTTAAATGTACTCTTTTTATTTACAATCTATTTTTGTGTCGACTAAATTTTACAATTCCTAGGTCTAACAAAACGAGGGGTGAATTTTTACCGTCTATATTATATTCTAGCATTGTAAATTGGTGAAATGTAGCATTTTCTGTTTTCCTTTTGCCTTTCAGTGTGACAACATCGTCGACAAGTACACCCCGATGATTATTCAACTCTTGGCTAGTGAACTCACACCTAAGGAAATTTGCACTGTAAGTTATCTACTTATAAGTTTTTTTTACAGGTGGTTTAAACACTCACTGTGTATTGAATGCATAGATGTGTATTAATACTGAGTGTTGCGCATTTGTTGACAGTTTAGTCAACAGATTGTTGTCAATAATTTGTTTATATTTTTGTTCAATTTATTTTACTAATGAGATAAACACGTTTTAATAAAAACAATTAATTCAAACTAGATATCGAACTACGCCAGTTCAATATAGATAAATATTTTGAAGTTTCTTTATTATTATGGATTCATATAATATAGTGTCCGTTTTAAGTGCTTGAGCAGTTTAGTGTCAATAGTTTTATTCTTAATTTAAGAAAACTTTTTTTTTGAACTGTAGAAACATTATATTAAATAGAAGAAAGCATGATAATTAGCTTGGCTACTCAAATTTAAAAATAAATATTATTCGAGGCTCTACGTATAAACGCTTGAGGCAAAATGTATGAAATATCATGACCGTATACGTGTTAGATTAGCCACCATAGTTGACCCTGCTGCTTTGTAAAAATATTTTTTAAGTCGTCTCTATATTTACAAATCTATGAATAAACCTCCATAAAAGCCCAGGTTTTCCCTATTACACAAACCTTAGGATGTACACCAGAAATGTTTGGCTACAATTAAGTGCAGGCACTTAATTATCACCTCTGTGTTCTAGGCTCTCCATCTCTGCCCCGGATCCAAGGCCAGCCGTATCCCCACCAAACGACCCAGTCTCGGCGAAGAGTTTCTCGTCTTCAAAGCTCGTCATCAACGCCCCATCCACCGACGTCGAGTATTTCACCGTCTGTAAACGATCGTTGGCGACTATAAGATCTAAAGCTGCCATCCATTCCTGACCTCACTTCATCCCTAACTTTGATTTGTGTTACACTTTCTCTTTTCCTTTGTAAGAAATAAATTGCTGACTATTTGATTTGAAACCAGTGCATGGCCGAAAGGCCCTTTAAATATCATCACTACATACTATTCTGTTGTTGCCGTGCGTTATTATGCTTTATTTTGTTTTATAGAAATATTTCTTGGTTCATTACATGACTTTATAGTAACTATTTATGCTCACAGTTTGCTAATACTATTGTATTCAGTTTAAATATAATATACTTAACCTTATTGTTTCCTGCGCTGCAATAACTCTTCTTAATGCACTGTTACTTAATTTCATTCTTTGTTTTGTTGATAACTTCAATTTTTCTACTAAATGTTTTGTAATTATACTAATTATTTTTTTATAGAATTAAAAATGTCTGAAAACCGCAAGTTTTCTTCACCTGACTATATATTATATGTAATGTACTCTATCACTTTAATCTTGTTCAGATTAATTTTTAATTAATAAAAAAACTTCACAGATTTGGTGATATTTTTTGTCATAAAATGTCTTGCTAGTAAATTTAGATTATCCTTCTAATATAGTGATATTTGTACATAATACAAGTATTATGTACTACATTTTTCAAGATGTTTTAAAATGTTTCATTTATAATAAACGCTAAGACGAGTTTAAATGGTTATCTACATAAGTGTAGCTTTTAAATGCTAAAATTATATACAATAATAGTGATTATATGAAACTAATATTGCAAGTATTTTTAATCAGACTTAAAATTATTTTTTATGATTCTACTTTTATTATACCGCTTGCGTATAAGCAATTAAAACTGGTTGAAATATAAAAACGTACGAACGTCGTCTTTTTCTATTTTTAGTCGCAACATTCACTGGAGTTCAGTATACCTACTGCTTTAGATGTTAGTATAGATATATGGGTGTAAGTTTCTAGCTAACTTATGTTGACGTGTAATAAATGAAAGCTGTTTAACCAAAGCAACTGCATTATTTTGATGAGTAAATAAGATTAATTTTCCAATACATATGTTCAGTAGTTAGCGATCTATATGTGTAGTCAAATTTAAATGCGCGGTTGATAAAAAAAACATTCAAAACAAAAACGTTAGCGATGTAGTTTGAGCAAAGTAGTATATTTAACGTCTTTGAGTTTGAGACATGCTATACTAAGGAGGATAGGCTTATTTCTGAGTGACCGAGCGTATTAAATCACGTTAGAGTGCATTAAATAGCTTAACTTTGATATCAATGTAATCATAATCAGGTGCTCTGGAACAAAGTACACTTTAATTGAACGTTTAAAGAAATATCTACATATTATGTAGGTATTGCTTTGAAGATATTATTTTGAACAATTATTATATTTTTGTAAGCCTTCTTGGTTGATATTGACGTTTTATATAAGAACATACACAGGGACTACTACAATATATAGGCTTTGTTTAAGTATTCCCTGAAAATACTTATTAGAAAGATTATAAATAATATAAATTGTGAAGTATCTAAATTCAGATGTCTGATATTACATTAAATATTGAATTAGTGTCTAAAATATTAAAATGGGTCTGTATTTAAAAAAATATTCTTTCGAGATATGATGGATTATAAATGCATTTTCCTGTAGTAACAAAGTTATTAATACTTTTCATAACAATGAAAAGAATATATACTGATAAATTTCCGTGTTTTCTAATTGATAATAGTGACTATTCATTATATTGTGTTCTTGAAAATTCTTACAAATAAATTATAGTTAATTTTAATTCATTATTATTTATTATAAAATTTAAAATTAATTTACTAAAAATTTGTTTTTTATTTTTTAGACCTGAAAACTTGTGAACGGATAATTTCTTGCAAAAACATCACGCTAAAATAAATAGGATATTTTAGTTTTAAACACCAAGTTTCTTCAGTATAAAAATACAAATTACTTGAAGGTATTTCAGTGTCATATTATATAGGCGTATCACACTGCCTATAAGGGCCCCTTTAATAGATGTAGGAAATTATTTACATATTGCATAACTTTTATGCTTATACGAATCTGTTCATTCGCGAGTATGGAACTGTTATCCAATATTATATATTTGCATACGTTAAAAAATTAGGCGTTTATGTATTATTGAATGGTGAATTTGATAGAATATTTATCATTTTACAGAGATAGCATAAATTTTTCAAAAACATATTAACATTAAACAAGTTAATAAATAAATGGTTCCAATGCGACACACACAATTATTGAGAATATTTAGTGAAGAGTACCTCCTAATGTGACAGAATATCTTCTAATATATATTTTTTCATTATGTAGTTAACTATACATAAATATATTCTCATATCGTAAACATTGAAATGGTTATACGTCAGGTTTTCAAAGTATTAAACACTTTAAATGAGAGAAAAATATGGGTTATATATACATACATTGTAATATATTCTTATCATATATCTTTCATTATTATAGCTGTTCTATTTATATGATCTGAGTAATAAACAGTTTAGAAATAAAATAAGACATTATTTATTATATTCCAGATTGTTTGTCATGGTACAAGAGTTAATGTCATTTTGTTAGTGTTTAGAGTTAGTTTAGAGTGTTTTCTAACTGGTTTAGAGTTAGAGTTTACATTCCTTTGTGTGCAATTTTATCAAAGGGAAAATGATTAATATATGTACTTACCATTGGTACATGTAAAATTGGTACTTATTGGTACTATTATTAATGATTATGCGATAAACAAATAATATGTCTGATCGACCAGAGTAAAAAAACAACAATAAAAGAGTAATATAAATACCAGTTATACGTACATTGTATATACAAACATTAACGGGATACAGTTAAGATATATATTAACAGTGGTACAGTTAATATACTAAAATGCTTAATTGATATAGGTAAAATAAAAACTCAAACAGTTTTGAGTTTGCAATATAAGTAAATAAAAGTATAAAGAGTTTTAATTTTCTTTATAAGTTTCATTATACAAAATTCGGTAACAAAATCTGTGTTTTTATGTTTGTATTATGCATAAAGTGTCACTATTTGTACATTATGTTTAATTATAAATGATAAAATATTTAAAACATTTCCTCTCTAGAAATTATTATTCCTATTATTATTATTAATGCATGATGAAATAAGCATACTTTATCAAAATCTAACTAATAAATATATCGAAATTTTGTTATCTGAACCTTATTTATAAGAGCTACAATTGTAAATATTAATTAAATTTTCTTGTAAAACAAAAATGTTATATCATTATTATTATGAAATTACAGCTGTTTCTTCTACTTTTAGTTTCTTACTTTATGTGTATAGGACAACATATTATAGTAAAAATTTGTCCCAGTAAACATTTGCTGATAAACGAGGTTTGCGGATATCCGAGGGTGTTTAATTTTAAACGGAAATCGCATTCTTCAAAAGAGTTTTTAAGATCGAAATATTTTATTTTATTTTTATCTAGTTTTTTTTTGTATATCTTTTCTATAGACGTCCAAAGAGTTAATAAATTTCTTCTTATATTTCATATATTTCAATAGGAGATATAATACTAAGACTTGTTAGATTCCATATGTTGTAATAAGAGATGTGTATTAATGCTTTCCAAACCATAAGTTCATTAAAACAAGTAAAGCAAAATAACCCTTATGCATCTATAGTATAGATCATAAACCGACGGAAGAGACGAACATTTAGAGGATGCTCATATGGAATACTATAAGTATACATCAGCTTATAGTAAAAATAGTGAGATGTATACTGACTGAGACAAATTACAATCGACAAGTTATTGCTACTCACTAATTTTCATAGTATATTATTTTACGGATATTCGAGGTTGGCTATAATATAAAATAGAGCATTTGTTCCAACTCTATGATTTGTTCCTTTAAATGACTACCGGTTGCGGATAGCGAGGTTTGCGGATATGTGAGGGTTCACTGTAGAAGTGTTAACTCTGCTTTATATTCCATCTTGAAGGATAAATATCTGAATGCATTCTGATAGCATTAAGTAACTGTAAAATTGACTAAATAATTAGTAATTTATGAATAATTACAATTAATTAATCTGATAAAATATGAGAAACTAGTCAAATTTAACTAAATAATAATACATTTTAAATTGTTTAATAAAAAAGGTTTATGTACGTAGGAAATCTTGGGCTTATTTACAAATATAATATTCGTATGATAAAATGGGGCATACAATTATTTCGATTTAGATTAAAAAAAGGGAAAAGTTAAGATACTTATAAAATTATAATAGGGCAGTTGTTTTGTCCACAATATAGAACTAAAATAAACCTATTTTGCAATATTGTGTGTTATAAAACATCTCAACGCTCAAGTAAGCCCCACTCTATTTAGCTACAATACTCATCACGCAGCATTTTAGCATTTCTATAAAATGCAGGATTTACGCATTAAAAATGTGTTGATTTATTTATAAAATTCATTATTAAAATTTTGAATGTACTGAATTTTGAATCCACACTAGCTCATAATATAACCTATTATAAAAGCCTATTCGAAAACCTTACAAAAGCTTAATGTTGTATAAATTTATGCAAAAGTGGAGATACAATTCTCAGTTTTATCTGATTCATTTAAAATTTGAAGTTTATGAAGATTTCATCCAAAACTGTTGTGTCTAAAAATTTGCATAAAATTTGCACCATCAATTTGGATCTGCACACACGTTGCAGAAAATAAGCATCTGTATTAATTAGTTATTCTTTCATTAGTGACTCATATCTTACATTATTAGTAAGCACTAACTACAGCGGTACATTTCCAATATCTCACCACTGAACTTTGGTTTGTGATACTAAGATATTTTGTACTGACGTTAGGTAAAATTAGATTGAAACTGATTCAGCACATGACGCAACAAAACCTTCTGTTAAAGCGTTTTACAGTAAGTCACTAGCGTCACATTAATTTCAATTAATGTTTATACTGTCATGAACTTAGTACATGTAGCACAGAATTGCAGGTTTCCGAGTCATTATAACGTAACAACTTGCCGATATTTTAATATACAGATCATTTACCACAATATTACCCCTGTTTTATATGTAGATATCATATAATATGGAATAATGTTTAGTTATTTCTGTGTATAATAAAGATACTAAAGGAGGAATTAATTATCAACTTATTGTGTTAGAGTACAATGTATAATTTATAATTGAATATAAAATAGGAAACAACCTAGTTTAATGCATTAATTACGTATTTGATATGAACTTCTTCTAATTAAATTATTTATTTATAAAACGTATCTCTTAAATATAAATTTATGACGAAAGTTCTATCGCATTACCTGTTAATAATCTGTTACAATGTCTATGTATGATAATATTAACAATTATATTTAAGTTGAAAGTTTAATAAATTTATTTTTTAATTATTTTTTATAACATTTTCTATAAATACTGTTAAACACGCTTAAACTCGATAACATTGTTTTAAATCTCAATAAATTATGACTGTGAAATAACTTAACCATATCATCAGTTATTAATATTAACCAGTTATAATTAAGCATTTAAGAATTGATGCATTATATATCATGATATCATTTGTTATACATAGAATACGAATATCATTGAAATATATTTTTAAATGCTATTAAAGTCCTTTATAATCAACGCCATTGAAAAAAAATCATACACTAATTTATTATGAACACAAACGGTTTATTTATGTCGTTTAATCGTAACAGATTCTGCAATCGGTATATTGACAGGACTGTGTAGTTTAATTAGAGTTTGATCTATTTGTGTTCGCTGATGTTACAGTTGTTGTCCATGGGATGTATGGCGGTCGAAAGAGTTAAGTAGTGAAAGGTTGAGTTAGACCATGGACTTCTTAATAATAGCTTCATAATAGTGGCTATATCTAGATGTCTATGGTTAGACTCATAAATGTAGAGCTATACTTGTAAAGGTAGAGCTCGACGTGTAAATGTCATCCTGCCATGCCGATGTATAAAATATATTTTTGCATTCACGCTTACATTTATAACTACCGTTAGTGTCGTCAGTTGGTTTAAGTATAAATTATTTTTGTAGGGGAGTTTGCAACAAATCTTCTTCTTTTCAGCTGAAACTACTTTGGGTGAGATGGAGAATTGATTATATTTCTCAATAATTTTTTAGTAATATCCACTGCATCAGTAGTATGGGAAGGAGGAGCGCGGGAACAAAGGACCTCCCCCCCTCCCCCTCCACTCGAGTAAAGTACTTTTTGAATTTCGCGCCAAATTTTTTCAGCCAATAAGAGTCGCGCATTTTGTTTAGGCTGCTATGGCTTCCTGTTGGCCGATTTTAATTAGGTCAAGG
>JAYRBW010123668.1:0-16756 GCA_036023295.1 Invenusta paracnida | reverse complement strand
CGAGTTGAAATCCTAAGCATTTACTACGTAAATTGGTTAGTTTTCCGATCTAGGTTAACCCTGACTAATATCTATGATTTGGTCACATCAGCCACACATAAGCACGCTAACCATTTTAACCACTTTGTCAGCGGTCATTGATTCTCATGCACTATATATGTATGTAGAAGTGAAATGATTTATCCAATTTAAAATCACTCAATATTATCTAAAATGCATAGAATAAGGGAAATTTTAATAATAATGTAAAGTTCTATGGTGTCATTTAGATTCTCACTATTTGTGTTACGTTTAAATAATATACACTAATAAAGGTAGAATGAATAAGCATTATCAAAAAATAAAACCAACTTAATGTATGTATATGAGTAATACTATGTATATGATATATCTATTTTTTTATTCCAGTCCACTGACTTTTTCTGTGAAATTTTGTGTAAAATCAATATGTTTGATAAGTTATATATTTTGAAATAAATAAATTTCTATTACTTAAGGTAACGATTGGGCAAGACCCACGAAGTAAAATAAATTTCACGTCATTTTCTACAATAGATGAAGTCGTACAAGGTCAAAAATTGGAGGATATAAATTATCGGATAAGATCAGATAATATATAGAATGAAAATTAATTATTCTGTATAAATCTAATTAGCTTTATAACAAATAGCTTTTTATGTTTGATAAAAACAGAAAACTAGAATTTGAACAACTGTTTCTTTCCTTTCCTTTTATCCTATTTTATAAATGTTGTTTATGAAAATTCGCTACAATAAATGGAATTATTTCTGTCCATTAGTTTATCTTTTATTATTTTTTATTTGAGCATCACAATAAACAACGTTTTTTGTTTCTATTTGTTTCAAGATGTGAAAATCCCTAATAGAACGAATTGAACAACTTTTACAAGAATAATAAGGAAGTAATTATTTGAGTTAGAGATATTTGAACTTCAAAAATATATTTATTCGTTAGAGACACTTATTACGATATTTGGTTGCACAAGATTAATAATAATGTTTTTAATTTGTTATATAATTATTTAAACATTAAGCAACATTCAACAGTCTGTTAGAATATGAATAAATATTGAATATACAAATTCGATAGAGCAAATTGATGGTAATGTAGGTAACCATTTAATGTTTTTTGTATGTACCTCTGTTACAGTATGCGTATTTGTAAGTAATTTTTTTTTTTATAAATTTCAATATATTTGTTAATAATAATATAATCCATATATTTTCCATTCATAGACTTACAATAAAAATAATGGTATTTTTCATATATATTAATATATGTTTCATTAAAATATGTGCTTTAAAAGATACGGATATATGAGACATATTCCTGCTTTACAATTATTTATTCTTATTTAAAATTAATATAAAGAATTTCAATTATATCAATTGTTCTTACCATGGTTGTATACCGTTCTGAATGGATAGTTGTAATATTGTAACATTTAAAGCGGTATTAAAAATTTAAATGAATTTTAGCCAAAGAATAGAAAGAAAATCGTTTTCATACAAAATATTCAATTAATAAGTGTGCGTTTTACGATCTACACCACTATATAGCTCTAATCGTATAATTTATTCGACCATTCTAGTGATTATACTTAAAATATATTGTAGGATATAAAATAAATGATAAAAAAGTTTCAAGACCGAATTTGACTCATTTCAATCGATTTGGCAATTAAGATTTTATCACATCAAAAATAAAATAAATATTTTTTTAGTTTTGTAAAATTTTACTATACATATAAAGCAAAGAATTTCATCAAGCGCTAAATCACATAAGTAAAGAGATACTCAGAGTCTAAGTACTGTTTCCTATTTCAGCTATTACTAAAATATATATATTTCTCAACCATACTATTAATAACTATGTTAGTAATACTCTCGGATGGCAGCTGCATGAATGATCAATGTTTGAAGTCCCTCGAGTCCCTTGATGATAAAAATAACCCTCGAACATAGTGACTATAAAACGAAAAAATACGCCAAAGGTCTTCTTCATATCGCTGATCCACTAGGGTATAACCGTACAGTTAGGAACGAAAGGGAACTGAGATACTCATGCACATAATATTCTACTTATTAAAGGTATGACATATGATAAAACATTTATAATATTCACAAATATGAGTATAGTATTAGGCTTCTTCGATAAATATAATCTAAAAATGACTTAATTGTTACATATGTTGCTAAATGATACTTATACAAAATAAATTTATTGTAAATATAGTTTTGTATTACGTATGTATACATATATATACAATTATATTTATAGATGTCTTTTATATTTTTAATTGTTATAGATTTAATTAAAATAGATGACTAAAAATATTTCTCAAGAAATCTCCACTCAAATGAGCTGTACAAAAGTTATGAAATACTTCAACTTCATAATCATGCCAGAATAGTATTATTTCTTTTTTATAACAAAACGTTATCAGATAAACGTAATAAGCTATGGTAAAAAAATTTAAATCAAGCCGAAAACATACAAGTGAAATTTTAGCAATAACTTTAATATGTCAATGTTATGTTTTACTATACTGGAAACTAAGTTATTGAAGAATTTTGTATATAATTTAAAAAAATTAGATTCAAAAATATAAAAAGGATAAATATCTATTTATACATCCATTTAATAAAATTATAGATATATGATCTATGTAAATCTGTCCAGTGATAATTATTGTCCATAGAGTTATTGATATTTCATGAAGTTTCAGCTCTAATGATATTAATTCACTCGATGCTACTATTTCGATATCTAAAATACTTAAATAAAAGAATTCTTTAAAATGTAATATCCATAAACCAGCATGCTTAATAAAACAACTTTGTTTAAATGCCATAAATTGTAATTTTTAGACACCGTAGGTATATTATATTTCGAAAATAGTCACAAGTCTTGAAAATAATTTCAATGAATATTTTTACTACTCTAGTTACCATATTTACATAAATGTTATCAAATTAAAATGATTTTCTGTCGTTAAAATTTACAACTTAATGCATAAAAAATCTATAAGTTAATAGTCTGTGTATTAATACTCTACGTTATGGGCATTCAATGTTTCTCTTGACTCAGTAGTGATATATACGTTATGTATACCTATATGTAGTTCCACATATTATTATCACTTCTATTTTTAGACACAAATTAAAAGAAAAAAGTTAACGTAGAAACACTACTTTTTACGCGATAAAACAAATAACATCGAACTAATATATTAAAATAGTGATTAAATTATTCTATTAAATTAGCAAAGCAATGCTTTAAATAATGCCTTAAACAATCATTTTACCCATAAATAGTTCATTTAAATCAAATTCAAAAATGAGATAAACTAAAATAATATGTTTATTCTTAAAATATATTTATACATCTAATATTAAATAATACAAAATTACACTACAAAATAAATGTATGCAAAAAAATGTCGGTTGTAGATTTCTGGAGCTTTGATGTTGTTAGCTGTTCTATCTGAAAACGATAAAAGAATAATTAAAATATATGATGTATACAAAAGGTACAGTAATTAACAAAATGGAAAAATGATAACATTTTAATATATATTTAAAGCCGTATGTAACAAAAGTATTTTAATAAGTGTGAGATACGCATATATTAATTTTAAAATGGTGTATTTTGCCAAAATAAGTTTATTTAAGCTTTATCGATAGTGTTAATTCATATATTTAAAAATATTCATTATCTATTAGAAATAGAAAGTTACACTAAAATTATTAAACGTTAGGTAATATTAACAAAACTCACACTTTTGCAGTTCAGTAAAAAGGCATAATAAGATGAAAACTACTTTTTTATTTATATAATTTTCTTCATTAACTCTACAACTTAACTTAACTTAAATTATACTTACTCTTTTTCTCTACCCCTTCGAATGTACTTATACAGATGTTGTGTATTTCAAATAATAATAATAATATAATAATAATCATGGAATCAACAAGTTACAGAAGTTAATGTTTAAAATATAAATCATAAGACTGATACATTTAAAAACAGTGTTCACTTTACTAATATGATAAATACATAAAGAGACAAATGTGTAAAACAATTAATTCACCAACTGAAATTGAATACGCTTAAAAATTAATTATAAAAATACAAATAATTTGTAGCGTCCAAAGGAACAAAACCCAACAAAATTGTCCAATAGATTAAATATGCAGAATTTAATTATAGTCTTAACATTAATTTCAAAACTGCAAAAAGTACAGAATAAAATAGTAACATATTTATTAACAACAAAATCAAAAGAAAAGCAACAGAATTATATAAAATTCATAAATAATAAAGTGTATGTAGTGATATAATCAATGTTAGAAATATCCTTTAGAAATTAGTCTTAATATTTGAATACAATAAAACAAACTATAATCAATAAATAATCAAAACAAACTATAAAAAATAGACGAAAACAAGTAATCACACAATTAGAATTTCAGAAAATTTACCAACCATTAAATTTAGAATTTAAATTGGAACTATATGTACTTCTATATTTTACAAAATAATGGAATAATCTCACTCAGAACATTAAAAATTCCAACAATATAACACTCTTTAAAAATAAATGAAACGTTTATTTCACAAATGCTTACAATTACACATCCTAAACACATTTACATCTACATGATTTTTGCAATTGCAGCTATAATCTATATAATAACTGACACACCTATGTATGTACATAATTATACAAACACTACGCAAACTAAGTTGTGTTCTAATTATTGTATATCGCCAACACCCAATTTATCGAATTTAAACTGTAAGTATTACTTTTACGTTTATATACCTCTTTCTTCAAGTCTCTAGGTCCAAGCTTAGACAGTATTAGTTCTTCCTGGGACTACTATATAGATTTATTGTATACATATTTTAGTTTTTTTCTCGGTATGACTTCAGTATGACCTGTTGTGTCTTTGCGCCTATAATTCGTGCGAATTGATATATTATTATTATTTGAAACCAGAGAACAGTTGCGTGCTATACGAAATTCCATAACAAAAGTAATATGAACAAATAATTACATAGGTGAAATTTAATACAATTGAGGGATAAATATATAGGCTTATTACGTGTATGTATGTGTACAGTAATAATTATGTTTACATCTATTATGTAATGATATACATGTTATACATATATTTTCTCTTTGATGTTCGGATACTGCAATTAACACATTATTTATTTCTAAGTTGTATCGAATTTCACATATGGATTTATTTATTTTCTATGTAGTACCGTATCGAGCGCGATTAGGCTCTGGTTTTAAATGTGTTGTTGGCTTGTGTGTTTTGTTATTCTACTGCGTTGGCGCTACAACATATTAGTATTTCTATAATTTATGTGTTAGCTTATCAATATTGGTTTTATTCAATGTACTTCTACAGATGTTGTGTATTTGAAATATTAATAATAATAATATGGTAGCAGAAAAACTTACATCAATCAGTCTGTGAAACATCAACAAATATAATGAAATGAAACTAACAAGATACTAACCCTTAAAGGTGTAAATACTGACATTTTTGTATAAAAAACCCTGTAAACACCGCGTTTTTTATACACAAAAATCTGCAGTTTTAAAAACAGTAGATCTAAAAACTGCTGTTTTAAAAACAGTACCTATAATAATAAATTCTTATTACAAGAGATACAAAAAGATTTATTTATTAAAATGTTAGTTTAAATTATCTGAAATCTAAAAATGTCTAACTCACTCAGTTTACTAGCTTGCTAATGTCATTGATCTTACGCATTCTAAATAATTTGTTTATTTATTTTAAATCTCAAACATTTTGACTCGGTTTTTACTTGGTCATCGTATATTCTACGCAGTGTAAATAATATAACTGTATAATTTGTTTATCTCTGACTAAATCTCTTTATCTGTAATTATTTTATCAGCATAATATATTTTATGTTACTTTTTTTATCTTTGTTGAAAATAATGATCATATTTACATTACAACTAAATTATGTAATCTTTAAATAAAACTGTTTTTGCTCTAAATTCCTATATTTGTATACATAAATATCTTGTGAATACAGTCATGTAGAAAGCATCTGATAGTGAACTCTGTTAAAGGATTGATTAAGTGATTTTTTAATAATCTTTCCCAAACTTTTTTTTCTTGTTTGAAGATTGTTTGTTATTTAATTTATATTGTTTTAGGTTAGTTCAATTTTATGTTAATATAACATAATAAAAAAAAATAACAATCCATTTCAAAACTGATTTTATTTATTTATTAACTATTTAGAGCATATTTGAATACAGATAATTAATTGCACATATTAGCACATTTTTGTTATCCGTTAACAAATATAACTAGTAATGTTATTACATACAATTTTGTTAAATGAATTATCCATGTATATTTATATGCACTACATTGTGCATTATTTAATATTTTTATCGTGTGATATTATACAGAATACAATTTATGTGAATGATTTTTTTGATTTTATAAATACAAAAATATGTATTATATGGGTTAAGGATAGTGCATTTTATATTAATGACCGAATTTTATGTTGACCTAGGTTGAACCACATGTCTATCTATACTATATGTGTTAGTTGTGGCCATAGACACTTTTCATTAACTGACACAGTAAATTCTTGTATAGGTCATATTTAATATTTTTATGCCATTTTCTTATATCGATATAACATTGTCATCAGAGAAATTTGATATATCATGTATATTTTAAGCATTCTGTTTATATGGTTAGATAACCTATTCACTAATATGTTCGTGACTATACATCAAAGGAAATGTTAGTACGGAGGAAGTATTTCTAACATATTTATTTGTAGAATTAGAAATGTTTCTTTCTGCCATTTACGTAAGTAACAAGGCAAGTAGCCCATGATCGATTACCTCTACACACACATATGACTTGGTATTAGTACAGTATAATGCATAATTAATTTATTATCATTTTAAATATTCAATATTTTAAGATTTCAACAAAGCCTTTTTTGTTTACAAAAAATTATTTTTTTTCTTGCCTTTGTTACATTTTTTAGATAAGTCAGTTTATGACCTCATTAAATCCCTGGTCTATATGAATCTAGTTAATTTTATTTCAATGAATTTTATTTTTTCTATTGTTTGTACAGTCAATAAATACACACACAAGACCGCCAATAGTTTGTTAAAAAGACTTGAAAATCGTTTGATCGAGGTATATTTTTAGATATATTTGATTGTTATCAGTGTTGATCGAAGCATTGATATTTTATTAGAATTATAAAATATTGAAAATCTTATTGAAAGCTGTATCATTTGGAATTTTGTTCATATTTATTTCAGTGCTCATAGTTTACAATTATTGTGATTGGCTGCTTGTTCTGAAGTACAACACCAATAAATTGCTCTAATAATTAATTAAATAAATTACTTACTTAACTTATATTTAATAAATTTATATTAATTTACCAATCTACATTATGCAATATTACATTCACATAGCTATTTTGTTAATAAAAATAATAAGGTCAGGACAACGTTTTACATATGTATAAGATAATTTAAAATCAATTTATGTATATATTTCCATTTTTAATAGGCATAATAAAGTCAAAATAATCAAATAACAAAAAATAACTTCATACTCACTAAACTAACGACGTCCTTCCGCAAAGAAAGATGTATAGAATTTAAAATTAAATGCTGCTGCGACCCCTTCACTAAATAAGAAATTAAACCTGCAATTAAAAACATCCAAGAATAGAAAACCCTCAGATTCAGATAATGTACAAATTGAAAACATAAAAAATGTAGGACTTCAAGGGCTCAACATCCTGTGCAACATCTTAAACAAAAGCTGAAGTACTTTCAACATACCGCAAGATTGGAAAACGCAACTATCATTTCCATCACAAAAATGAAGAACTAGCAGCAGACCCTAGCTCTTATAGACCCATTGCTCTATTTAGCCATATCAGCAAGCTTTTGGAACACTTCATCAAAGACAGACTCTACTATTTGGAAAAGCAAATAGACTAAGGCTACATAATTCTTTTCGACTACCAGCTTACTACATTGTATGGAAATTAGGTCTCAGACATAAGCTTATCATGCTAAGTATCCCTCATTGTTACATCAAATGAATATCCAGCTTTCTTTCTAATAAAAGCCAGTCAAAATTGGAAAAAGTCCCTCGAAACAATGGGTCATTCAAGAAAGCGTGTCCCAAGGTTCAGTCATCTCCCCTATGCTGTTTACAACTTTCATTAACAACCTTCCAGAATGCCTCGTCGTCGACACTATCACTAGTCTATTCGCCGACGACCTAGCGGCGGCAGTGCAGGGGAATACTCCTGGACCACAACAAACATCTCAAAGAATTTTCCTCACCAGCTGACATAATCTGCTCTACATATAATGTCGAACTGACCGCCATCCTCACCGCTGTCAAATAAGTTGACAAAATCCAAGGTGGAATGCAGAATATACATATACAGACTCCTAATCGGCAGTAATGAAACTTGGAAAGGGCCAGTCGGAATAAACTAACATAGTGAGCCATGAGATATGGGCCTTCATCAATACACTTGCCCACTGAGGACCTGTCACCTTTCAATGGGTTTACTGTAGGATTACGGAAATCGAGGAGGCAGATCGCCTCGAAAATGAGAGATAAAGATTTAACCAAAGAAGAACACTTATAGATCTTCCCATCGCAAAGGCCGGCATCTTACGTCATACCACATATTATGTGGTACTAGTAATGGCCCCCAAAGAAGTCAGAAAATATTTCCTGGATTAATACCGACACCGTATAAGAATCACTGGCTCTTTATTCTGCCCGGACTGTGAAGAAGATGAAACACCAAACACCTACTGAACTGCCAGGCCTGGACACGGCCTAGGTCAAAGTGTTTCGATACTGACCCAGAAATCAAGATCTTGGCGGACACGCCACATAAGGTTGTAGTATTCCTTCACCGTGTGAGTTGCCTGACTACCATATCTTTATTTAGAAAAAAAGTGGTATTCATAATAAACTATTTTAGAGATTTTTTCCTAGATTTTCAAGACATATATTATACAGCTGTCTAAATAGACAATAATTTTGCTAAAGCCAATAGAATTGCGTTTTCATGCTGTAAACTGCATGAGACAATGGATAATATATCGCTCTCTTTTGTAGAGTAAATTATACTAAAGACAAGAATCATCCTGAATTAAAAGTATGTACTTACTGTTTTAAGCATATCGCATGAATACCGGCTTAGACAGTTTGCTATGTGAAGAAAGAATTCTTGCTATATAGACAAAAAATATTTTGATTGTGAATATACAGCTACTGGAGGGTCGCCTATGAGGAGATAAACGAAAAGAAAAAACGTCCTTGGTGAACTAAAAATCTATATCTATGTATATCATATGTATCAATATATCTATCATAAATACTTTTGCAGAGTTTTTTGATGATATCTATATATATGTAGGATCTTATTCCACCTTATTTATGTTTCATATTAAATGTATACTGTATATACATGAAAGATATAACAATTTTTGTATTATTATTTATAAACTAAACCGTTTTTCCTTTAATGTTTCTATTTTCTTTTAATTATGGATAAAACTATTTGTAGTCATATTATGATAAGCGCTAAATCGAATGGCTACTTTATACCAAATTAGAAGTACATACTCACAAATATAGTGCTTTATTCTTCATGATATTTATATATTATACATATGGCATTCTCCTCATATCCCTAGATCTCTTTGTGAATTAGTAAGGGAAACTAAGTTCCTCACTAGTTCTTAAAGCAGAAAATTATTTACTTTGATATTTTTTGGTATTGTACAATTTATTTCATGCTTATATGCACCTAATATGTTTTCTTAATTCCTACCTTATTCTTGTTCTTGTTTTGACTATACAATAATATATAGTGTCCTTTTATGTTATTTAGGAACAAAATTTCAACGTTTTCTTCATAATGCTAGAAATTAGAAATAAATGTAAATTTACACAATCTACATTTACAATTCTTTTCAATATTAAAGGGATTGTATTAGTTCATACTATCACTATTTATTATTAATAAATGTTATATGCTACAGTCCATAACCGGTTGAATACGAAACATTTTACATAAGTTATTGACATACGACATTTAAAAAATATAAACATTTTACATATTATATCGATTTACCTATTAATAAATATTATAGAATATTGCATATATTTCTATTTTTATAGTGCTAATTTTTTTTATAGTTCAGTTATAACACTTTTAATATTGATTTTAGTAATATTATAAAAGTTTGCATTTCCATTAGAAATCATTTGGTCTGTATTGAATCCCCGACCCTGCGCACACTTTACGATAAGGTACATTAAAATTACTTTATTAGTATTCATAAAATGACATTGAGGTTAATTACTCAGCATTCCATATCAAATAAAAATGGTATACTGAGACATTTCTTGTCAATCGAAAGGCAGACTTATGATTATGATAATTATGAAACACAATATTCTTCTTTTATACTTAAGTGTCAATTTACCCGAGGAAACAGTTATGTTTGTTATGTATGTTTTCTTAATAGTATTTTTAATAATTTAGATTAAAATATTGAATTTTTAATGAAAAGGGTAATTTGATCACGATGTGTACAATGATATTAATTATTAATGTTGCTTGTCTGCTGATAACCGATAGGAATTTCTATAAAGGAAAGTATTTTATAATGCTTTACAAACGAAAAATTCCTATTTTTCATTTTGATTTATCTATATTTGTTATTCATCTATAACTTAAGTATAAGTATATTTCACTTTTTTCTTAATCCAATTGATCAAAAAATTTCCTAACATAAAAAATACTAACACGAAATAAATAACACTAACTTTCCAGTAATATACACTTTGCAATAAAAAAATTATTTTGATCCATTTTTTAAATCTTTTTCTTAGATGAAAACTATATAATTACTCTTTGATGAAAACAGTATCAAAACAAGATTAATGTATATGTTAATTTTCTTTAAAACTATATCAATCCTTTATTTCAATATGTCAATAATATACGCACCATTGAAAATAATCGATATATGCATATCATTATGGATGATCGCCTTAATCAATTAATATATCGTGTTTGACTTTGTATTTATAAATATTTCCAGCACACAATAATATTATTTATTACTATATAGATTGATTATATCCCTAATATCATTCAAATTATATATTTGGTTAAATTGTGTACATCTGTTTATATTAAGCTACTTATTTAAATTAGATATAATATTTTATAATACGTTCCATATCTGACCAAATTAGACGTATTTTCTTAGTCAGTGTGCATTATGGCTTGTAATTAAAAATGTAACTGCAATTAATCTACAATTTATAATATAATTACTAAGAATATACATATAATAAGGTAGTTACCGTAGGTACTGTTTTTCCAAAATACATATTTATACTAACAATTTAATAAAAGTGTTGTTTAATGCTACATTAGACTAAATATAATTAATTCGGTTTTGCTAAGATATGTAAAATGTTTAACTGTTCTTGATTTATGAACATAATATTAATTTCATGATTTTATAATTTTTCTAAATCTCTGTAATGTAACATGTGTTATCAAATTATAATAACAATAGACTCTATTATATAATAATAATAATAATAATCTGTTTGATTAAAGTATTTACCATTTACAACCTATAATAAGACAATGAGAACAACGGAATAATTATATGTAACAGTATATTAGATTAATATAAAATTATCAAGTTATTATCAAATCACTGATTAGTTATAAATCCTTAATATAATATAATTACTCAGTATTTTAACAATATAATAATTTAAATGACACTTTACTCAGTAATACGTCTAATCGCTTTGATAATTCGGGTCTAAAGAAATCTTCTAGACCCAATAAATTACTTTTGAAAATCCAAGGTGATTTTAAATTTAAATAACATTTGAAAACATAATTCCACGAATCCCCATCAATCACGCCAGAATTATAACAAAGATAAAAGATTGTTTTCTATTGTTCATAAATATTACATTAAACAGGATATAATAGGAATATCCTGATAATTGATTTTGCATTGTTGAAATTTATCGGGCAAATATAATTATATTTGCCCACTTTTTAGGACAAATATAGAACTTTTTTGCTTTAACTTTGAACACTTTATAATTTCAAGATATAGACATTCGCCTGCATAGATATAAAATATAACAATATTAAAGCTAATAAAACATGAAAATAATCAATTAATAAAATTAACAAACATTTGACATCGATCTTGGATTTTCGCTCAAGGAAGAAAAACACGATGCTAAAGCGCAATCAGAAAAAATCATTAAAACATTAGATAAAATGCCCTGCGTGGGAACACATGTTATACCTACACTGGTTATTTTTATTATGCAATTTTGTTATTTTTATTTTTGTTGATCAATATCAATGGTTATTAAAACTTTAATAATATCATTAACTATATTAAATCAGAATAGTTATTGTTGATATTATTCTAGAATATAAATTTCTAGAAATATTGTACATAATATGTATTACTACTCTAAGAAATATTTATATTTAGAATATATTTTTTCAATTAATGATTATACTGTTCATCCAATCTGGTCAGTATTATCGATAATGTTCATAAAAACAAACTATCTTAAATTTTTCAACTATTTAATAACTAATCAACTACACTAACATATAGTCTTTATACCTAGTATTAAGTGTATGTACCAAGTCTATTGCCATGTTGTTGTTTTTGTTTTTTACTGTAATCGCGAAACTAACTTTATAGTGATTGTACTGTGGTTCTCAAAATTACTTAATTTGTGTATTGTATTTCTTTTAACAGAGCCCGATTATCTGAGGTTGGATTTGTTCTTAAGGCAATGTCAACACTTTTGGCTGCTTTTAAGAATGCTCCAAAAGGAAAAAGTAAGTTCCCAAAAAGACTCAAAAATATCTCAAACTACACGATTAGAACGTTATAATCCTATTTATGTTGGTGCTCTTAGCATTCTGTAAAGTTTAAAATATACATTTTTTAGTATTATATATCTCTTTGGAAATTATCTTTATTTTTCTTTCCAATGCTGGTTTATATTATATAAATATAATATAAAACAGCATTATAATGTGTTTCGATTAAATCGAAGGCTGCTTGTGAAATATCCAACTTATTTCAAAAATAGTAAGATTTAGTAATTTCACCAATTATATTTGGAAAATGTGTACAGTTTGGTCAAAACTCAGCCATTTCAGTTCATCATAAAACGTAGTATACGTCATCAAAATGTTCACTTTTAGTTACATCAAGTGTGTATTTGACTCTTACAATATTTTTAAATTGTCACATAAATAGAAACCCAAACAAATGTTCACAGTAGAAATTCTATATCTTTTAAATTTTAAAACAGAATCAAAATATGCTATCGTGCATTTACTAAATGATTGGTTTTATTGGCGGAGTTCAGGAACAATATAACATGTTATCAGCAATATCGCATTTTTATCATTATTACTAATTTAGATGCTGAATTTTACATCGGAATGGTAAATAAGTTTGACTATAAATTGAAATCTAAAGGATTGAACTTCGATAATGCTATTACTGCAATTTAGTGATTTTATGTGTTGTTTACTTTCTATTCTAATCTCTCATTATATATAATATTGTAACTTATTTTCAGTCGATCAGACAACTTGGCGCCAAGTTATTGATCTCTACCCACAATTAGTTGATTGTGTTACCTTGAGTGGTGGTCAGTTCATGAAACCGCTGAGAAGTGTCCTTCATGAATATGGCGATCTATTACAACCCTACTCAGACGGACCCTCTTCTTAGTTAGCTAACTAATTAGTTGGCCATTAACTATCATATTGACGCGAATTTAATAAACACTAAAATATAATAATACCCTGAATGCGAAAATATATTTTAAATGGTGCTTTAAATAATTTAGTAAATTCAATTTTTACAAAAAGCTTTTCGGAGTTTAATGCTGTGTCTACCTATTCGTACAATATCTTTTCCTTACATTTATATTTCAGTTTGGTTTAACATATTGTTAGCTTTTGTCGGAGTTATAACTCACGCAATGTATCAAACTATTATTATTCTTTTAACTATTCAGTGCATAATCGGTATTATGATATACCTACATACGAGTACATTATATCTATTATAATAATATCATGTAATATTGTTGCCCACATCTTTTACGGTTGAGTCTCTACTTTGTCTGACAATGTGATTTTATTGCTTGTAGAATCCTTCTCTATAATTATTACACCATCTTTAGCTAGCTAGGTTTGGTGTATGACATACGTATATATATATATTTATTTATTTATTTTGAGGAAATTTATATACAATCAATTATCTATACGTGCACATACCCTTTGCTCACTACGCATTCCACTCAATTTCACAATAACATTGACTACAATATTAAACATATTATAATAATATTACATTTTATTAGTTTGCATATACATATATTATATCATTGTGTACCTACGCGTATATCCGAGAAATTTTCATATTAATTTCTAAAGTTATACAGATTGTAACATTTGTGCCTTAGTGTAAGTACTAACACCATATTTTAATCTATAAAAATATTACTAGTGCGAAAGCACGCATGGGTCCCTGTTGTTACTCGCTTCATTTGAACAATGAGTTTAGGAGAACCATCGATTTTCTTGCGTGTTACCCCTATTTCTTTATTACAGCTAAGTACAATGTGAAAACTTTTTATGGGCGATATAATAATATCTTATTATAATATACCTTGTAGAGTTAATACTTGATAAACTACTATTTCGTGGTGATTTCAAATTTATTTAACTGTCAGAGGCATTGTTTTCTGTCATTCCTCAAATATCTATTTTCATTGTTTAGTTTATGACATTACATTTTTAGGGACGAATAATAGAATCATATTTTCTTTGCAATATTTAGATTGATGATATGTGTACACCATGTTAATCTCATCCATTTCTGTTTTATAGCAATCCTACTATCAAACAACTAATAAAAGGATTAATATAGTTATGCTCGAAATTCGTTATTATAATACGCTACTACAGTGCCTGCAATTTTTATTTACGATGTAAGCATACAATATTTTATATAAATAAGTAAATATTTTTCTTAAAGCTATTTAATAAATTTATATGTAATCTATCCTCAACTTTTCTGAAGGTTATATTTCCTCTTTAAACTGATTTATTATGTGTATACAATGAACTACATATTGTGTGCGTAAACGCTTCTGTTATTGTTTGGTATCTGTCGCAGTTCTTGAGACATTGTTTTTTCCTCTTATTTGCCTGGCTGTTGTAACTAATAACAAAATTATAAATTTGTTTATTTTCACACGTTAATTTAACACTGGCATGTCAACAGTCTTTCTAGAAAAGCGATAAATAAATGGCTGTTTAAATTGCTTGAGTAGAAGACAGAAAAACTGGTATTACATTATATAGTTCTTGTAAAAAAAAGAATGTCACAAAATATATACGAGTATTATACATTATTTTTTCTACTTTCTTGATAACTACATAATACATTTTGTGAATCTATTATATATGCAAAACACGCATTAATTTTATTTATTATGTTGCATATGTACACTTCAAGCATTCTATAATACTTATATTTATTAATAAAATTCTAGAGCTATCTAGGAATATTATTAGTATTATATATAGATTTACCCATCGTAAATGGAGGGAGATACTCATTTTAAAGGGATGGGGTCAACCGGTCCCATTGAAAGAATACCGAATATAAACATATCTAGCGGTGGTAATTCCTTTTTTATTTGTTTATATAGTTATAAAAATATGTTTTATAAAATAACATGTTTTTATAAACTAACACATAAATTATAAAATTACATTTAAAAAATATATATTGATTGATGTATTTTACTACTATGAGTAGTAAAATTATGTTATAATATAACTTTAAACGCGTATCAGTAAAGAACACATTGTTTTTTACTGGTTAAAATCAGAGATGGAATTTAGATATACAGAATTTGTATATCTATTCGTTGAATAGAATTGTAGTTTTAGGAGGAAAGGAGTTCAACCTAACCATGGTTATGGATACAAGTTGCATATATATGAGTCTTCTATTTAGAGGCATGATGAGAGGGCATAAGTCATGGAGGATGTGTTGAGGATTTTCAACTACTTGTTTCAGTAGTTTGGTAGCATGTATTTCTCTGCAAGATTTGAGTGGAACAGCAGAGATTCTGATATTCAATGATACGATTTCAGCGTATAGTTAGAGAGCTTCGAGTTTGTTGGACAAGTTAGAGTTTAAGCTGACGAGTAGGGGCGTCGCCCCTACTCGAATGAATTCAATTTGATATTGAATTCATTCGGAGTAGGTGGTGAGAACAGTTCTGTTTCATGGAATAGTAAGGATTTGGATTTTTGGAAGATAGAGTTTCAGACCGAGCTCTTTGCACTTATTGTCCAATGATCTAAGACAATTTTGAATTTCTTGATCGATGGAGTGACTATTGTTATGGACAACAATTTCGGTAGTGTCGTGAGTGTATTTTTCTGTTGGGTTCGGACTGTTTAGATTTCGAATGTAAAAAAATATTGCCTTATGTAACTTTATTGCAATTATTTTTTACAAATGTATTGC
>JAYRBW010123657.1:0-16756 GCA_036023295.1 Invenusta paracnida | reverse complement strand
TATTCACTTGTATACGAATATATATACTATATTCACTTGTATACGAATATATATACTATATTCACTTGTATACGAATATATATACTATATTCACTTGTATACGAATTTATATACTAAATTCACTTGTATACGAATAGATATACTATATTCACTTATATACGAATATATATACTAAATTCACTTGTATACGAATTTAAATACTAAACTCACTTTCATACGAATATATATACTATATTCACTTGTATACGAATATATATACTATATTCACTTGTATACGAATAGATATACTAAACTCACTTGCATACGAATATATATACTATATTCACTTATACGAATATATATACTATATTCACTTGTATACGAATATATATACTAAATTCACTTGTATACGAATATATATACTAAATTCACTTGTATACGAATATACATGTACACTATATTCATTTGTATAAGAATTTAAATACTAAACTCACTTGCATACGAATTTAAATACTAAACTCACTTGCATACGAATATATATAGAAAATTCACTTTACAAGTAGTTTCTTCCTTTGTTTTACTTTAATAAATTAACAATAGAAGCTTCTTAATAAAATTTAAAAAGAAAATTTATTTATAGACGCCAGCTCTATTTATATTTCTATAAATGTAATTTTATTTAATAAAACAATAATGTAGAACTATATTTATAATTTTCAAATTGCCAAGAGGTAGTACTTGACACAATGTTATTCAGTAATATATATTCACAGAATAACATAGTTTTTATATTTAGTTATATTCAATATATCCTATTTCAAAAATGTAGATATCACATATATTAACAAAAGTGTGTTATCTAGTAATGTATGTTTTGCTTTCAGAAATTTACATAATTTTTTAAGAATAAAAATTCCCCAAAAAACCTTTGATATATTTTACATCGCTATGTACTCTTTGACATTTTGTACATTATCTATTCAAAGCTATGTGATCTCTTTTGTATCTCCATGTACCCTAGAAAGAAACTGGTGATTTCTAAAATGAAATCAATTTAAATATTCTACTTCTTTTTAGTTTTAGATTGGTATTGAAAGGCTAAATAGGCTCTTGATTTGTTTGAAATATAGCATGCTCTACTGTATTTTAATTAGAACATTTTGTACAAATACAGTGAGGAATAAACATTTCTCGGGTGAAGCTACACATAAGCTCAAATCCTGAAGATCCCAGAGACAGCATATATGAGGGGTGAAGATAACATTATGAAGATATACATAGAAATCTTCTCCATTCAACATTCATCCTACATGCTAAAAGTAAAGCACCAAGCAAAGACAGACTGAGAATACAAACTTATAAGAAAGCACAATTTGTAAAGTGAAGATCTCCCAAGTTTCCTTTCAATATCAAATCTTATCCGAGCTGTCGAAATGGAGATTTAGGACGTATTAGTAAGTTGATATGTTCCCAGGCAT
This sequence comes from Invenusta paracnida, assembly GCA_036023295.1. NCBI lineage: Eukaryota > Metazoa > Platyhelminthes > Proseriata > Coelogynoporidae > Invenusta > Invenusta paracnida. The sequence continues at coordinate 15,299 of JAYRBW010123657.1, read as the reverse complement.
AGGGTTTGATGATGTTGAATGTTTCTCCGTTCAAAACAATGTTATTCCGCATTCAACAATATCCCCTCGCCTAACTTAAATTTTACTCCTCTCTCTCTCTCCTTTTCCAAATATGTATCTCTCTGTGCATATAAGTTGGAGGCCACGGAATATTATAATTATTATAGAGTATAGAGAATAGAAACGTATCCTCCGCTGTTTGCATTACCAATTTTAGCAAGTTTCTTTACAGAAAGGAAAACGTAGCAACCTCGAATTTTAATGCATAGCCATAGACTCGGTCCATAATTTTATTTCAAAAGAAATTGACTCTCCAGCTTAAGCTCAGTCAACAAAGTAAAACGTAGAACAAGGGTGTAACGACAGACTGGTAATTTGTGTGTATAATTTAGCATCAAGGGGGGACTCAAGAGTCTTCAATTTTATTCTGTAAGTCGTAGTTAATCCTGGATTTCAGTTGTTCAATCGGCCAAAGCGGACACTATCAAAACGAAGTTTTGATCTTCTTGGCGGTTAACTGAAGTTTCATCAGATTGGATTTGTTTCTTCTTGACACCTTAAGAATACTTTTCATTTTGTATCTAAAGCCGAAGGCGACAGCCTATATAATTGATGTAGTACCTATTTGTGAACAGAGAGTCAAAAGATATTTTCAGAAGATTAACGGTTTTGACGTATCCCGGTTGGAATATTCGTTGTTTTAAATTTAATTTATAGTCAGAAGGAAATTTTCTTTATAATTAAGTGACGCAGTTCTAATTATTTGTTTAAGAATATGGAATAGACTTTTTAGTCACTGCTTTTTTGTTACAGCATTATAGTTGTAATAATAATCCTAATGAGCGGTGAAGCTATATATTTTGCCCCTTTGTATGCAATATATTATTTAAGTTTGCTATCTACTTAAATATATAAACGAAATTGGGTGTTGTAACTCTAATCTAGAGTATTTATTAAATTAACAAGATATCATATCATACAAGATACATATATCCACAAGTTATACCTCTTGATACAATAAACAATCCACAATATATTGTATAAAAGAAGATGATTTTTGTCTCTATATGTGAAGTAGCAATCTGGGTGTTTCTCACTTGCTTTCACAGCACAAAAACCAAATTAACTTCTGGATAAACAATGACGTCTGCTAGTGGTACCGGAAATCAATTATTTCCTCAGAAGGGTTTGCTCCACTATTCTACCGGAAATTAATGAGGCGAAATTTAATTTCAATTTTATGTATAATAATGATTGGGATCTGTAAGAAAAGTGCTTATATCTCCTCTACTCTTGAGGACTTTCCTTCATAAATACTTCTTTATTGTTAGATGTGCATCACACCCAGTCATGAGAACGAGTGGAACTTTTGTGATGATGCCAAATAGGTATATATTTACAATTAGATATAGTAATATATATTCCGATACTAGTTAAACTCCTTGTGATGTGAAAGACCATGCTTTGTTAAAAGTATATGATGCCAGGAAAGAATGTATTTAGGTAGATAATAAAATAATGAATGCAATTAATACAGCGCTTTTGATCATATGAAATACTTTAATTAAAGAAATAATACTGGAGTAGTATACTTCAACATTATATTAATCAAATTTTTTTAATTTGAAAAATATCGTTCATGTTTTTTAATGATCTAAATTTATTTAAAAGCAAAATAATCCCTCTAAAAATAAATTGGAAACATACTTAAGAAAAATTTAAAATGGCGGCATACGCAGGAAGCCATAGATTTAGAAAAATTATCAACTTATTCTTAGTTTTAATGATCAAGGAGAAATAATACCCTCACATAGAACAATGATTTCTGTGATATCCATGAATACTCGCGTATTCCACTATTTTATATTTCTCCAAATCGTGTTTCCAATTTTAATGTACTTATAATGCTGATAGAAAGATATAGATTTGAACTATTTTCGTATATAAAAGATTATATTTGAATTATACAAACAATACGCATATTTTTGCTTTCAGGGAAGCTCCTGTATCACCTTTAATTAAATTTGTAGAAGTTTGTTAATTGCAATTAGATTGTTAATGCAATATATTCGGACTATTGCTTATACCTTATTATAAAAGGACAATTTTACTATTGATTAATCATTCTTCGACTTTTGAAGAAAACCTGCAAAAGGTGCTTATCAAAGTTTCGTTTTAAGTTTAGATTACTTTGAAATGAATCCTTTTTCGTTTATCTGCATTACAATATAATTTAGTTGAAATAATGTTTTCTAAATAATGCTAAGCTTACTATAGCTTTAAAATGTTTTAAACTGTTTAATTCAAAGTTATTACATTGAATTAGTTAAAAATAATTAATATTTAATCAATCAATATATAGATTATTAATAGTATCTATAGGTTATCTATGGGACAACAGCACTTCCCTGAATATCATTTCGCCGAATTGAACATCGCCAAACAAATAATGTATTCATAAAAGTCCCATTTCGCCGAGTATTGTGAACAAACCATCTGTAGCCTTTTACATATATATATATATATTACTATTACTTTATGGAGGTCTATATATTTATAATACTTAAGTACGCTCATATGTCACACCTCATATATATATCATCATATGCCTCAGTCATTGTTTCCACCTCATTCTTATATATTCGAACAAGTTGATGATATAGAAGTACATCCAACATATAAAAACATTACTATATTCTAAATATACATTATATACATACAATGTATATTAAAAAATACATTTAATATTGAAATTTGATAATAAAGGACTGCAAGTGGCCATTTGACGTAGAGTGAAATACAATTTATTTATGAAAACAAAATTTGTTCACCAAAGTGCTACTAACCCTTTGTATCAGCTTTTTAGTTCTAAAATTCGAAACTATAAATAAGTATATTCAAATTAGTGAATTTATCAAGCAAAATCTTCTATCCCTTTTCAGGAATATCATGCACATGAAAAAAACTATTTCCATATTTTCTGCAATGCACCACATTTTTATCGCATTTCATTGTCTATTATATGACACTTATGAGTACCTAATTTATAATTTCATTTTTTTTTTAGAAAAGTGTGAATTTTTTATATAAAATGTATGTTTAAGTCATTTTGACAAGAATATACAATTGGAGAAAACTTCTTTGGCTGCACAATAGTGGATATTGCGCTGAAGATTGTAAAACTTTATAGTCACGAAAACTTACATGTTCCATTTGATCATTTAAAAATTACAGAAAAAATGTTATAGAGGGACCTTAAAGCCACCCCCTCCCCCCCCCCCCCCGCTCCAGGTGTGGATAGGATAAATAAGCAGCTACACTTATCATTAATATTATGAGCTATTAATATTTATCCATTTTTACTCATACGTATATATGTATACATAAATATGCATGACCTATCTTTGTTTAATTATATATCGCATAAATATAGAAATAATAAATGTATCTAGGGTGACCAATTAGTTAATTTACTTATTCATTTAATTTAATAATCAGCGATGAAGTATTATTCGATTGGAAGATGCTCTCAATTATAGAGATAACAGCGAAAATCTTTTAACTTAATTTAACATAAGTGTGCGTTTTATATGTAGAAAAGAAAGAATGGTCCGTTTAGTAGTGCACAAGTATATATTGGCTTGACAAAAAAGCATCATGTAAAAATATGTTTATGTATTTATACTATAAATAAGTGTACATGTATTAAATGTGTCAGTTTTAAGTTGCGCAATTTGTGCATATTATATGTATATATTAAAAAATATAAAATAATTCATTCGTTATTTATACTTGGATACAAATGTGTACATGTGATTTTGTTGTTGCATGTTCATATAGCTGCAGTCATTCTAATAATATGTGCACTGCCAATACTTTTTATGTAATATTGTTTGATCGATTTATATTCCTATATATGTATAACTTCGAATTTTGAAACATGAATCATATTAATACGATAAAGATAGGTAGTTCTATAAAGTTCGAGATCATCAAAGTTAGATTGTGCCATCGTAGAATAATATAATAACATTAAAGATATACAGTGATATACAATTCATTAACAGACAATTTTACATACACTCAAACTAAAGTATAAAATGATAACTCTATTTACAGTCAGTTTATATGTACACTCAAAAAACAAATTCAGGCGAGTATGCGCACGAAAATTGTGAGAAAAATGAAATAATATAAAAACAATTATACTGTAAGTACATAGTGAATTAATTAATTATTTATACACACTTAATTAACTATATTAAATTGGCAGTTGTTTATTAGTGATTTTAAAAATTAAAATGCGCGTTAAACACATACATCTTCCCTCAATATATGCATATTGTACAAAATTTGTACACACACACATACAATCTTATCCAGTAAAGTTTCTTTTATTGGTTGCCATGATTATGAATGTAAACGAACATGCCAGATTTTAAAAATATAATCTTCGATATTTATATTAATACATATATAGATTCTGACATTGAAATCTACTATGATACAAGTTTTGTTATCATCTTCCAAACGGCCAACTATTAATGTCAAAAAATATAACACGATCACTCTTTAAATTCTTTTTTACACTCTGGTAAGGAAAACATGCTGAAAGAATTTGGCTAAATTTAAAATAACAACATTTTGTGTGCTTTTGCTTTAAATCAGAGAGATATCTGCTCAAATTTTAGTTGCAAGTATACACCATTAAAATCAATAATTATTTTATATTTAAGAAAATTATAAAATCAGAATTATAAATATTGAGCTTGACTGAAGACGTCAAAAACCGATACAATTTAGACGATCATAATTTCCTAGAGATTTTTCTTAGATTGCTAATCTATTTCATCAATGATATATAAATTCATTATCTACGATTTAATTCAAATATGTCCTCAATTGATTTACAAATATTTAATATGACAAGTCCATTCATAAATCTTAAGCATTTAAAACCACAAAAAACCGCATTGACTAAGATGAGTGCCGGGCATTTCCCATTTCATACAAAGCTAGTCTGAAAATAAGCATTCCTCATTGACTTCTTCGGGGCATAAATGGCCTCCTCCTCAATCCCCTGGGGTCCTTGTAAAGGGGCGCCAGTATTCGAAGGCTTCAGTCCCGCGTAGCTAAGCGTCTTGATGTGCATCTCCGGGCTCGGCTTTGTGTAGATCGACTGACGCGATTTGGCATTGGTGGTGCTGTAACCGTGGACGGCGGAACTTGTGTAAGGATCAATAACCTGATAGCAACCCGCTCCGCCGTCACCACCGCTCATGACGTCATCAGGGTCGCTTCCAGGCGGCTCCATGACAGTTTGATAGACGGCGCTACTCGCTGACGTGGAGGGGTGGTATCCACCGATGAACTTCTGGTTGAAGTATGCCGGCTCGGGATTGGTGGTGGGTGGCGCTCGGGTGGTTGCATAGCCACCAGCGCTCCCACCGTCAAGTTGGAAAACGGATTGATGGAGAATTGGGCGCCAAGTAGATTTATTCACTGAGTCGCAGGACTTGGAGAGGACGCGTGGAGAGGTATTGTCTGTAGAGGAGCCACGCCGGAGTTGGTGTGGGGTTCGTTGATGATGGGGGTGGGGATGCGCCGTCTCATAGGCGTTGTCAGGTGCGCCACCGCCGGCGCCGTCTTCGTCTGGATAGTAGTCGGGTAGAGGGTGGTCTCCCATCCGGTGTTGACTCAGCAAGGTGCAGATCTAAGAAGTGGAGATCATAGAAGCTGTCTTTATATTTAAAATATTTAACCAAGAATTAATTAAATTTTTCAGAATTTTAGAAAGCGTGCCATAAATCGTGGCTATTTCGCTTACTTTATCGACTACAAAACCATAATTTAAACTAAATAACAACAGACTTAACCGACTTCGTGACCTACTTAGCCACTACTACTTAGTTAAAAATCGGCTTGCCCGTTACTTGACCGAGTGATTGACCGATTTTACCTTGACCTTTATGACCTACTTGTCAATCAATAAACTTATACTTGTCACCTTGTAAACCCATTATATAAATACCTATTACATAATACAAATTATGTATCGTTTATTGTAGATATTTCAAAATTATTTTATTAATTAGTGATTACTATTGTTCCAAAAATTATAAAAAAATTCCTTTTATTAATAGTTAACCTTTATATAGTTAACTCTATATTATAACTATATAACATCTTAAGAAATATATATTTTCTAAGTAAAATGTTTTATAAGTAAGAAAGAATAAATATCTTAGATAAGCGTATATAAATTACAAAAACTTTAAGGACATGGGCATAAAAGATAATCTTGTTAATTTAGTCTGTTTGCACACAGTCAAACGAATTAAGTCAAACAAATCTTATCTTGTTATCTACGCTCATGAGTAATTAACGACCTCCTGCAGGAAAAAGAATTGAAAAGAAAATTTCCTAAATTTGAGTTTACTGAAAAAGGTGCAACACAACTTGCCAACTAATTCTGCATCAAAACGGTGTCTCTCTCTGACATCTCCCTAACAAATAATTAAACAAATATAAATAATATCTTACTGAGTGGTTCTCATATCTCTCATGTTCTTGTTTCTTTTGATTCACACAGGCTTATACTAGGTATATATAGTTCAACAGTGTCTGTCCAATATTGTGAGAAAAGGCGTCTCACATAGGTTGTCTGTGTTCGGTTACCCCAAAACACGGCAGCTCTTTGACATATCTTCTGTAGCAAGGGTTATTTAAAGACAAGCATCATGTTGCTTTGCAACGCTAGCCGGGTCGCTCCATGCAATGTGAACTTCCCAATTATAATAGAAGGCTTTCTATAGCTACAATATATAAACTTGCAATGATGAGAACTGACTGTGACTGTAATATTTGAATTCAGATCGGCGAAGAAAGAAGAAAATTTGAAAGAGGGGTCGCTTTATATTACAGCAGCAGAGAAAGAAACAGTTCCCCACGAAACGATTCCAAAACGAGTAAATTTTCATTCTCTGTATTACGTTGCGTGTGTTGTATTTGAGAGCGAAGTGTATACGATAGTCCTTCCTTATCTTCGTCAACTCCAGTGCCCATGTTGTTGGTTGTGTACTCTGTGGGGCTACACAACATGTTTGCGGCTGGTAAACCAATAATCCTGCAAATTAATATGCGATGGTGCCACGACGCACGACACACTATCTTAAGTTGTATTATACAACAACACTAACTATTATACTCAAGTCACAGCTGTAGCCAACTATGGAACTATTCTCTTCCTCTACTACTTTCCTCCTCACTAATGAGACGCTCAATTGACATTTCAAATAAACCGGGGTTTGCTGTAGCAGAGAGGTATATTTTAATGCAATACTCGAATATTATTTTTACTGTAGGTAGGTAGGTATATGTAATGCTTCTATTAATATTATGCATTAGAAGTGTTTGCTTTGTGCCCCTAATTTGGTGTTTTGGGGCTATTTTCGATCGCTTTCATTTGTGCTGTAACCAAGTTTAAGATATATGTATTGTCTTTCATTATAGACCAGATGCCGCCACTCCCTTTATTATAAATTAAAATGCTAACACTAAAATGTCACTTATATGTATCCAATTAATTAAAAGGCATGATTCATAGATAATCTAGTAATGTTGAACTTCAGTGAAAAATATTAGAAATCATTACTAAAATTTAATCTGGTATTATTTATAGGTTTAAAACTTTCTACTAATTTTAAAATTATTAATATAATAATAAGATCTTATCATTGCCTAACACATGCATTGAATTGTATAGAAATTATATTATGTTATATATTTTAGTTTAAAATTATGCATAACATTGAGTGTGTCATGAAAATCTACCGGTATATGATTCACTTGGAAAATATAACGTATACTTTTATTTAAAGTAAGGATATTATAAATAACCACTAACAATATTGTAATATATTCATTTGTATACATTTTAATATGTATTTAGCTAAAGTTACATTACTTTTTATTTAAAAAAAATTTTTTTTTTTCCAATTGCCGCATACCAAAATGCTAACTGCAAATTGCACTCTTTTTGGAGCTCATCAGTAACACGCAGAGTATCAAACCGGGGTTCTCGCCATTACAGCGCGAACACTATAGCCCATATCACACGAACTATATAAGAATTAAGTAATTTTCAACCGATTAATCTTCAGATATTGATTACAGATCTTCGTGAACTGTACTCAGGCGATCTAAGTCATGATATGATAGACATGGAGACATGATAATGCATGACTAAACATAACGTATTATTTATTTTTATTTTTATGTCATGAATAATTAGTATGATTTCATAGAATAAATAAATTTGTTAATCAACATGTAAATAAATCCTTTTTCTAACAATGAAATTTTTTTTTTTATTTTAGAATCTTAGCGATTAGAATATTGCATATATTTATGCATATTATGTTAAAGAATAAATAGGTGTATTTCGGTGCAAATTTTTCACGCTAATAAGTATACATTAGTGATATATAATAAAATTTAGAATTAATCGGCCGTATAACAAATTGTCCAGAAAAAGCATCACAACACATTCCTCTCTTCCACCACTGAAATACGCATATCCAGTCTCTTGAAACACAAGTCACTTTAAAAACTCCTTCTTCCAAAGTTGAACTGCATGGTATATACAATATACTCCTTTTACATGATGGTTCTCCCTCAATATATGTGGTCCTCTCTTCTCTTCTCGTTATCTTGTCGTATATTATTGATCAAAATATTTACCTGAGAAATTTACCACGTTATTAAATAAACTTGACGTCTACTTGTTTTATTTATAAATCCTTAAATTTATATGCACAGTTTTGATATACATTCAAGGACTAACTAAATTAGCGAATATATTAGTTTATACCAATTTATATTTAGAATTGACTAATTGAGCGCTGCAGTGAGAGTCGGTATATATGCATACTAAGGTATACTTACTCCCCTTCAAACTGTGTCACATGAGAAAAACAAAAACCCTTTTGAAGATAAGTCAGGCTGAAGATAACTTAAATTAACGAAATGTGTCCATTTGTGCGGAATTCAAAACCTCCTTGAAGTCATGGACTAACGCCAGTCATCACTTCTAAATCTTCCCCTAATACCTACTTTGTGCTATCTCCTTGACAAATATACACAACTATATACTTCATCCGATCTGTAATACATAATATAGTTACTATATAACCCTAGAAATGATAATCTTAATATTAGTTTAAATATACTGTGGTATTTAAAAAAAGAAATACAAAGAAATCTATAAAAATTCTGCTTCGAAAGGGAGTGTTTGATGTATTCATTTATCAATTTCTAATTATAAAATTCCCTTCCATATTCCTGTATATATTAATTGTCTTTTTCCGTTTCTCTCATTCTTTACATGTATATTGATAAAAACACAGTGGATAAGTAAGTTGCCCATACGACGCAAAACCAAATCCTCTTCCATTTTTTTAAGAATCTAGTTTGAAGAACAATTATTTCAACCGTATATACACACCCATATTAATATACGACGTCTTGAAGTTAACCAAAAAGTTTCCATTTGACTTGAGTCCGACACGCTAAAAAAATACAACTATTTTTTGCTGCCTGCTATGTCTGAACTCTGCGGTTCTTAATCAAAAGCTAAATATGTCTTTATATATGAATTTATTTATATCTACACATAGAGATAATATATCTGTATTATAGGTCTTTCCTGTGTCTTATTATAGGGGGCTATTTGCTTGCGCAGTTGAAGAGTTAAAATATCAGTTAAGATATTGTACAGTCAAGACCTGTATAAAAATATTGAATGACTACCCGTAATATATCTTCATCTAAACTATTCACATACATTCAAAATGAAAAAAGCATATATCTTAGAACTTAGTATATGGCTTACTTTTTTTCATTTAAGAAAAGTGAATCTATAATGCATTGTATAATAATTTTTTTATGTAGTTTCTATTTTTATTCTACAGTATATAAGTATCTTTATGGACATTTTCATGTTTGTTGTAAAAACTATTTATTTAGTTAAAGTTTGGAACGTTTATATCTTGCAAATATATGAATGTAGATATATTATAAGTGAGCCTATACACAGAAAGTGAAACTACAATTCCTTTCAAAAAGACATCTCTATATATGTATATGTATTACTGACTTTTGTCTGTAAGCACAAATGTGACTATATATATATTTGGATTTTCTCTATTATAAATCACTTGTTCATAACTTTATAAGTTAACACAATATTTAAAATTTAGCCATTAATAGCAGTACATTTCAAAAATGACTACAAATTATATTTCTATTTGTGTTAAAAAAACGTTAAACTTATCGAATTCATCATTTGAATATAAAACTATGTGTATAAGCCAATGAATTGAAATTTATGTTGAGATTTTATTTTTTAAACAAAAATATTTTCAGACAATAAGATACATATGAAAATATATACCTACACTAAAATGAAAATAATCCCTGGTTTTTTGGTGTTTTATCGTATTTTTATTACCTATATTTTGAGTCAATATAGGGGTAAAATGCACAGACTAACTCGTTCCTAATATAAACTGGATATATATATACATATATACACTGAGATCGTCCATTACTCAAAATTTAGATCAAATTCCCATAGGCCTGTCAAATTTAGGCCGGACCGTATCAACGCCCAATAGGATACCATGGTTGTTATGGTAGCAGAATATAGATGATGAAAAATGCTCCAAATGACACAAGGACATCCTTTCAGTTTGAAGCATAGTTGACTAATTACAAGGAGCTTTACTTGTCCATTATTTATGCGATAACGGGCCACTGAAGTGTCACAAATTCTGATTATGTATATAGGAATAATTTATATGTATATGTATATAGCCTGTAAAACTTCCAAAGTATATAATATACGAATCAACTCAAAATAATTTAAATATCTTGAGCCCGGAATTTAAAAATGGAAAGAACTATATATACTATTTTAGTTTTAATTTTCCAAGCGGCGAATGAAGTTACAATTATAATATATATTTATATATAATAATTAAGCCAACTTAATGTTTGAAAAGTTGTTTGTTTGTATGTGAGCGTTTATGTACGGTAGAATGTATGCTTAGCTGCATTTTATAAAATATATAGCTAAGCAGTTGAGCATTTTCTTCTTACAACCATTCAACTGCAAGTGGCCAGGCTGTTTCTCGTAAACAAAGCTGACTAAATCCTCTTTTAACCACTACTCTCAGGGGACGGGACTGAGAAAGGGGAACAGAATTCATTCAAGAAGAGAATAAGAAAGTATATATGTGTATATATATACAACGTGAGCGCAAGTCTCAAGAAAGTAAATGTGCAAATAATGATTGATCCGGTCAAATAGCGGTTAGTATGTGCAGCATATGAAGTCCAAAAGACCTCCGTTTAACACACTAAATGGAAAAACAATATTTGAATGTTATTTACTAGTCGAATACCAGAGAGTAGAGACCAGAAAGAGAAAAAAGAAGAAAATCATTATGTCTCCAGGGAGATATGTATCATCTGTATCATGGTATGACAACCTGATGGGCATATAACTTTGGTCAGAATATATGTATACTATACCGCGCCGCTTACAGCTCTAAAAACCTCTATTTTTGAACTATTCGCCGGCGTAAGCAAGCAAACGAAATGGAATGAGACGTTGGGATTAAACCCACGACCACAATTTCTCAAGGATTTCTTTGTGTAAGATACTCTTCGATTGGATCACTTAGTACATTATGAATATGTTAGGGATCTTTAGGGACCCATGAATGAGTGAGCGGAGAATGAAGCTGACTATCTTTAGTTATATTATTGACTTACTGACTATACTGACTGTTCCCCATGGAATCCTGGAGATTATAAAGTTCTCTATTCTTCCAGACAGAATCTAAGCCCCCCTCTATAAACCACAGTGAACTAGAGTTGTACTATATATTATAGTGCTGTTTCCTGAATACACCAGCCTTATGAATACGAAGAAGCTCCTTCTGACATAAGTCAGAGCATCTGGCGATCTAAAAATTGAAACTTCCACCGCGAACAGAGCATTTAATAAATATGACAGATTCGGATTTATTTTGAAGTTATCGTATTTCCCAAAAGAAACTAAAGTGAAGAAACTCCCAGTTATATCATTTCTTTCTTCTTCCAAATCTTTTTTATAAATCGCTCCGCGTCGTTCAAAAAGATTGTAATACTGCTATGAAAATGCGGTTACTTTCAAATTGTAAATATCATATTTTTGTTTAGTTATACATATTTGGTTGATCTTTATTTGGTTTAGGCGCTGTGGAGCTTATAAATAAGATATTAATACCGACGTTTAAACTCTTTCGGGAATGTTTAAGTTCACTTAATATAGTTTGAAGCAACTTTGTGTTTTATAGAATATTATGCCGCCCAAAAGTTAAACACTTTGATTAATGAGAAAATTATGCCAAGTATGTATGTACGTAAATTTGTAAAATAATATTTTAACTGTTTCTTGGCATGGTCATAAAGGCTGACGGCGTTTTTATTCTGTTCAAAACCTTCTGACGCTTTAGGGTGTACCTACTAAGTTATGATTCAGTTTTTAGGTTACTTTTATCTAACATGTAAGCAGTAAAAATGTTTCATAATGACTGCGGTAATGTTTTGCAGTCTATATCCAACAATTATAAGCTTAGTTTAATTCAGCTATATAGACATCTGTAGATATCAATTATGCATCCATTTATCCTATTTATAGAGGATTTCACTGCCTTTGATGACAGGTTGATGTGTCTGCAATTATAAAGATCAAACAGGAAATATCATCTTTCTTGGTATTCTTTCTTTCGTAATATATACCTCAATATACACCTAATTGAAATTGTTATCCAATATTTTGATACATGATCATTTATAAATAATTTTGGTTATACAGTAGGCTACAAAGGAAAATTAAAAAGTAAATTGTGGAAATATATTATATATATAGTTGCTAATAAAGAGGTTTCAATAATGTGTGTTAAAATATTTGCATATGTATGCTTCTATATAATTTTAGCATTATGAGTTAAACGCATGAAATATACATATAATATCAGACACATTTTATAAATATAGCAGAAACTTTGCATAAATATAAAAGAACTACTGGATAACGTCATATATGCATTAACATTTTAACAAAATGCAAAAATGCAAAAATTCTTTCCAAAGATACAATTTTATTATAAAGGCTTCTTTAAAAGATCAATAAAAGTCAAAACTGCCTGAATATATTTTCAATGATATCAATAGATCTCAGTGAATGGCATAACCCCTGTATCACTAACAAGACGACCTGGCTAATCGAGTGTGTGAACTCATTTTCAGCTCTGAATACTACACGTAGACAGTTGCGTAATGAAGTGTGATTGATTTTAGAATAAATTTATATCTTCAAACACAAGTCAACCTACGTCGAAGTAGTATATATTATATATATATGCAATAAATATGGCATTTATATACTGATTATAACAGCGCGCGCTTTAGACGTGGTATGGACGATTTCAAATATATATAGTCAGAGAATCAGTCGATATAGAGCGCATTATAAACTTATATAATGTACTTATATGTGCAGATATAGTTCGGGCTTATAGTTTATGTATACCTACTATGTACACAGTAGGTATACACTACTGTGCAAAAGTTTTGGAACGATTAAGAATTGATAATGTTATGCTCAGTTGTGTTTGTGTTTATTATGTAAGTTTCGGAATGATTGAGAATTGATGAGTTTATGCTCAATTGTGTTTCTGTTTATTATTATTTTTTTATTTCAGTGCCCCGAAGGGCTTGCCCTGAGAAGGGTAGTTTACGCATTCTCAAAAGAAATTAGGGGGTGGGGGAGGGTGAAGAAGAATGTTTACTCTTCACATTTAATTACTGAATCACACGATTACTTAATCAACCAATAGATTTTGGCGTTGGTTTGACAGAAACTATTTAACAAGTTTAATTATCTGTCAAGCCAAGCTATCAAGCCAATCGATAAGTTCATCGAGCCGGCTTGACGCTGGCTTGACCGTGTGGACCATAGAAATAGGAAAGGATTTATCTATACTTTTATCTCTATGGTGTGGACCATAGAGTAATTATATGTTTAATTACTCTATGGTGTGGACGGATAATTAGGGCTTGTGGAATTAAACTTGTTAAATATAATTGTTTTAACAATTTAGCACATTTAAAATCAATAAGTTTATCAAGTTGTCTTGAACGTGTGGACAGGACATAACATTCTCGTGTAATCTTTGTATAATGCTTTGAGTTACAGTATCGACGATGAACGACACTTCAACTACAGTTGCCAAGCTCTCTGATCGACACCACTATCGAGACTCTACTTATCTCGTGGACAAAGAGGTGATTAGCAGTCGACATTCCCATCAGAGAACCAATCAAAACTCCTTGACTGGACAAGAAGAAGGTAGACTGAAATGGAGTCTCAGGAAAGACCGCGTTAACTCAAAAGAAGCATACTATATGCGTAGATACGTATGGCTAAAACCCACCCTATCCTTTGATGAGATGACTTTAAACATCTGGGAACATTATAAAGTTACACATCATTTAAAAATCATCTGAGGTATTAATCTCATTAATTTCCTTTTATTGAATAAATTTAATAGTTACTCAAATTGGGCAACTTTTAATTTTCAATGTACTCTTTTTAATTGCTTCAGCTCTACTTTTAAAATTTTTTAGCTACGCCCCTGAGAAGGGCATAAATTCATGTGCACTCCTTTTATCTACGGGTTTTGCTTTCATATTATTGAGTCTGAGAACTTGTTGAAGCTCCTATTTGCTTTTTCGAAATCATAATCACATAGACTGAACACTGTTTAAATAAGTAAATAAATATATAAATACAAAATTTAAAACATATTTATTATTACAATCTAAAATGAAATATTTATTGTTCAATAAAAAAAATTAAAAATAAACGCGATATTAATAATTTATTAAATTTTAATAAGTTTTAATTTAGACGTTCCATAACTATATAGTTCTATAGATTTCTCTAAATTTGAAGATATATATTCCACTGTTTTTTTAAGCATAGAGTAATTAAATATTGATTTAATTGATTAATATATTGATTTATACATTGCGCTTAAATGTTCCCCATATGTAAGTGGGTAGACTAAACCATAGAGTAATTATATATTACTCTATGAACTAAACATCATAGAGTAATAATACATAGAGTTTCGACTCTTATTGATTTCATATGCATCGCGTTGTTCAGTTTTGTCAATATAAAA
>JAYRBW010123646.1:0-16756 GCA_036023295.1 Invenusta paracnida | reverse complement strand
AAATATGTTATATAGGTACTCACTCAGGAAGCCAAAGTTGCATTCTACCGTGAAATAATAATGTGAAAAGGAAAGTGGATTTTCCTTAACCATTTATGCAACGGCGCAAATAAGGACACTCTCTCAGGGGTAAAAGTTGGGGTTTGGGAGAATGAAAATATGGATATATAGACAAGAAATGGGGGGGGGGGGGGTAGTGAGAATTTCCTGACGAAATAATATCTATACATATGTATACATACTACATCTATAGGTTGTCTGCAGAGATAATTGAAGACTGAAAGAATGTGAGATTCTAAAAGAAAAATGTGAGATTCTAAAAGAAGAATGTGAGATTCTAAAAGAATGTGAGCAGATATAAATATTGCATTTATGCGATGGGAAGTCACCTTATAAATATATGGAGTCACGATTTTAATAATTGGTTATTTTCCAAAATTCCATCGAAATTACGCCTAGTAAACAAGAACCCAAAGTAATATGGAATATGAAGATAAAAGCCTTTTTTAAATAAAAATTTGTAATAATAAAAAATCTCTAAATATACATTTCTTATATAAGCAAAATGTGCATTAATTGTTATAAATATGTGTGTATGTTATTACATTGCAACATTCTAATTATATTAACGAAAGACTGATGCATTTAGATTCCAGTTAACAACAATAAATAAAAAATTAATGAAATCATTATATGATATTTAAATAATGTGTTCTCTTTCATTGCATTTAAGAAAGATTTTTACTATAATATACTTGAAGAAAATGTTTACATTTTTGTATTTATGCAACATGATAAGATTTTATAACAGATGTATATTTATATATAATTGCGCATATTTTTCAATATTCAATATGGTAGTGTTATATTTTAATTAAATAAGCATTAAATTTATTATTATCTTCATATAAATTATATGAATGTAAAATAAATAATTATAAACACATTATTAATTAATTTGTATGTTTTCATATAATTACTATAGTTTCTTTAAATTTCGTGTGGAAATGTATTCCACTCACCTCTTTTAATATATATGAACATAATTGAATCAACCGAATAGAGATTATTTTTAGGGTTAACTATAATGAAAATTTTATTTATATACTGAAGTTTGTGTATATTTAAACTGTTGGTTTTTTTTATAAAATTGCATTATATTAACTCATCTCAATATAATTATATATTTAGCTATATTTAATCAGTTTTATTATATAAGAAACAAGAATACTTAAAACTCCGAGAAAAACAAACAAATGTAAATTCCATTTGTGTTATTATCATTTGATTTCTGTAACTATATATATGATAATAAACGTTTTCTGTATAGGCTGCCATATCTAATATTATATATGTCCTTAAACAGCACTACTTTTATTTTTTACATGTTAGTCAAGAAACCAATTAACCTAATACTCAAATTGAATTCCACCAGTCCATATTTTTTCCTCTCTCTTTTTCGAGTTAAAATCAAGTTTACACATTCAGTATATTTCAATTAGTCCCATAATTCCTCTATAATTAGATGTCTATATACCCAGCGGAGGCTTGGTTTACAAACAGTTTTACTTCCATTCATTGATTTGACCATATGTCGAATTAAAATAATTTAGGCGATCAAGTTATTTGCTTATATTTTTATGAATCGTGTGACTTAAAGGGACGAAAGTGCGGCACTCAATTATACAAAATAATTGTAAAATAGAAGCTAGGGAGTTATTAATCGATTACCAAAAGGTTTAACATGTACACCAATTCAAATTATTTCCCCGCTGATTGATTTGTTTCGTTAATTGAATAATTGTTGACTATCTTATTGAAGTTTGAAAATTGTCAATTATTTGATAAAGAATCAAAATACTTATAAGAAATACAATACACTCTACATTTTTACGGAAGATTATACATATTATACTATGTAATATAACGGAGATATTTTTTCATTCAAGTATTTAAAGTAATCTTTTATAAAAAAGATAAAAAGCATATCTGCTGTAGTTTATTGCGATATTTTGACGTACGTCCTATTTTGTACAATAAAAAGTATGATTAGAAAATGCGAGACATCGGGTTTATATAATCAGGTGATTAAATTAATATGCTAAAATGACGTAATAAAGAAAAGTATATAGATATGGATCAAAAATGTAATAATATAAAATAATATAATATGGATATAATACATATATACAGGGTGGACAAGAATTCCCTACGACTTTCAAAAAACTTTATTTAACTACATAAAAAACTTTATTTAACATTGTAGAATAAGTTATAAACAGCTAGATAACGTAATATGCTATTGTCTGTCGTAAGGGTCAACTTGTAAACCATCGTGAATGATACATAAGCGTAGTCTTCGAAAAGTATAACAATCGTTGATGGTCAAATGGAAATCCCTGAAGGCTTCTCGAATAACATCTTTTAGTCTCCCTTTTGTTGGAGCTTTCGCTGCTACAATTTTTGGATTGAGCATTCCCCAGAGCACGTGGTTACATGAGGTCAGATTCGGGCTGCGCGGTGGCCATGCAACAGGGCCATTCTTGCCAATCCATCGATCCAGAAAGGCACCATCCTGCTGGAAATGGGAGACCCGAAAAATACCTATCGCTTCTAAAGCAGGAATAAATTCAGTTCGTAGCATATGAATATAGGAATCAGCTGTCACACTGCCATCAATGAAAAAAGGTCCTATTAGATGTTGAGCCGACATGGCCGCCCAGATCATCACTTTTGGCGGATTTTGTCTCACTTGCTCCTAAAAATATGCGTTAGCCTTGCTCCACATGCAAGTCTGCTTATAGCCTTTGCCTTCGGTATACACTCCACACTCATTGGTAAAAAATATGATCTCGTCATCGCACATTGTCATATTTTACCCAAATTTCCTGACAGCAAGCAACGCGCATCTCGTGGTTCCTGGAGATAAGAATTGCACTTTGGTTGCTTTCCAACTTCTATATCCCAAGTCTTTCATAACCTTCATCATTGTCGTTCGTTTAATGTTTAAAAACTTCATATAATCATTACAAATGAAAATCAAGCAAAAAACACTTATCGATCCAAAGTCGTAACGAATTTTGGACCAAGAATTCTTGTAGTGGAGTCTGTAACTTCAAGTGGCTATCTTCTTTAAATTATGTAATGCGTTTGTTGTGTCTGAAACGCTAATTTCAGGAAACCAACTTCACTCATCGTCTTGTATAGGAGTATTGTGGTGTGTGTTTCCTGAGTTGTTGAAGGCATTGCTGAAATTGTAATTTTGTTGAGTGTACTCGATAAAAGTAGTAGACTTGGTTTTAGTACCAAGAACTTGATTAGTGATGTTCCAGAGACCTTTTGGGTGTGTTTATTGTTTTCTGGACCAGGCTTTTTTTGCTTTGATTATCTCTGTTTAGATTTTGTAGTGTTCGTAGATGCTGAAGTTTTTGTTTCTGTATGTGTGCCAGCGGTGATTAATTAAATGTTTCAGCATAGGCGAAATCCACTGCTTGTGTTTGGATGCCATGTAAACGAAGTGGATGGGATACAGTTGATAGCAGGTTTCATAGAAAGTGTTACATTTAGTGTCTAGCGGATCATTAGAGCCGTAGAAAATTTTCCAGTTGACATTGTTAAGTTTATTTTTAAAAGCTGCTAGGTTTGATTCGCGAAAGTCAAAAATGTTAACTTTTTTGTTACATTGTTTAGGAGGTAAGGTTGGTATGAGATAGGATAGTGGAGTGATCTTAATTTGTTATTGGTGGACCGATTTGGCAGGGGGTAAGGTAGTGGGAATTTAGTTCGTTACTGATGAGTATGTGGTCGAGAGTGGAGGAACCACTAGTAAGTGACTTGACAGTGTCGGTAAGGTCCAGATGAGAAGTTAGATTATCAATGTTGAAATCATTGAAGTCACTACCAATACAGAAGTTAGCACTATGTCGGATAATAGAGAGTTTGTCGAAGCTTGTAATAAGAAAGTCAAAGATAACTTGAGTTTATCGTCGGTACGCAGTGAAGGTTGGATATATATACACATAATGTAGAGACCGAAGTTGTGATGACAGATTCAATCGTGAGAGGCAAGTTGGGAGAAATATCGATAACTTCAAATTTAAAATTACTGTTAATGTAAATAACTCTTCCAACTACTCTGGTTTTTCTGTCACAGCGGAGTATGGTATAATTGTTTAAATATAAAGCATTGTTTAGAGTATTGTCATTAAGCCAAGTTTCACAGATGAGAATAATGCTAGGTTTAAGTTTGGATAATAGAATGCATCCATGCAATAATTTTAGATTTCCGATTCCCGATATCTAAAAAACCTGATTCTCGAGGTTGAAAGCGTCAACGATTTCATTATCTAAGGTTTGCCTTTTATTATTTTCATTACTTTACCTGGGTTATTGTTAGAGATTTTTCTTTTCTTTTCGAAGTCGGGTGTTTTCAAGTTGGGTAAGACGGCTCTCATCATAGTTGATGAAGATTTTCGAGGTAGCTGGGTCATTTTTTAAATCTCGCTAGATTTTGAAATCGTGTCTTTCTTTTGAAATTCGGTTTTAAATTTAATCTTAAGAGGACGAGGATATTGAGAATTTGGTTTAGGGGTGCCTAAGTGACTTGAATGTGGAGTTCAGATCAGTTGCAAGTTTGTTGAGAATATTGCATAGTATATAGCAGCTTCTTGATTTTCTGGTATTCCATTGTTGATTGCGAATTTCAGTCTGTTTAATGAGTCAAATTTATTAATAGTACCTACGTGATTATTCAATTATGGTGCGCTTAAGAGTATTGATTTCATAAAATATTTCTATTATGTCCAATAAGAGTATGGATATCATAATTTGAATATCATATGAATTATCAACGCCATATAGATAGCTATTAATATATTAATTTCATAAAACCTATTTTGCTCTATGTCGTAGGAACATATGAAACATACTGTATGTATAAAATGAAATAGCGGATAAAAAATATCTAATGAAGATATATTTAGATACCTAACAAATAGTCATTTTTTACGCGAATTTTTTTAATTCTCAGTTTTTTAAATATTACTTAAAACACATAAAATAGTAGCATGCTTAATATATTTAATATTACCTATATAAACATATACTCTATAAAAGTAAACATGAACTATTTTATTTTATTGGGAAACCTATAAAAACGTATTTTTAGTCAAAACACAACTATATTATAACTGCTATAACTACAACATAAATTCATACTTATTATGTTACTTAAATGGAACATCGTCACTCACTTTATAACTCGATATATAGGGTAGGTACCTATTATTCTGTTTACTTGAAATAGAAGTTATACAGATCATCGCTGGTTACCTCCCTTACACACTTTAGAGAGAAATTTTATTTATTAAAAATCACAAACATTTTCTATCATTATTTATAATTAAAATTAAAATCTAGATAGTGAGCTAAATAATTGCACTAACATTGCACTAATTGCAGTTCCATAATCATTTGTTTTATGCGAGTTTAATTCGAGACATCAAAAAGTAGAATATATGATTTCAATACATGATGTATGCGTGTGGACAACGAGAATATTTCATGTAACTATCTACATATCATCTTAAGTTTTTATATTTCAAATTTGAAGTAAAAAATACATTGCACAGTTTCCAATACATAAACAATGGGTCAAATATTTCTTATATCGCTATTAGTATTTCTTGGACGTTTTTTTCAGTCGATTTTTTTTCTGCACTTACTTCATAAAATTAATTAGTTCCTATATTTTTACATCACAGAAACCCCAAAATATTTATCAATCACTCAGCTGAAAAATCGATACGGCGATATTTTTTCATTTCGAGCGTACGGACGCCTTGTTGTTGTTCTCAACAGCTATCAAGTCATTCGACAGGCCTTTGTAGCGCAGAAGTTGTCGTTTTCTGGGCGTCACACGCTATTGACACTCGGTCTGATGGCTAACAATTACGGTAAGATTCAAATTAAGATTCAAATGTGCATTAAAGACTGAGTATTCACAGACTGTTACATTAAACTTCCACTCAGCATAGATTTTGGCGAAAGCGTATTATACATAAAATACAAAGTAAGTATTTCGAACTGCTATATCTCGGTAGCTAAGCAACGGATGACCTTGAACAGAGCATTCACAAAAGTTGAGGTCGTTCTGTCACGTCTCTCTTAAAAATGGGATCACTTAAATTCAAATATTGTAATTTAAAAAATAGCCAATAATTGCCTTAATTCTAAAGTTTCAGGATCATCGGTTGCTTAATTACCGCGATATTTCGCTTTCTATTTGATCTAAAACTTTGGTTAATTTCTGTAGTAGGAGCTTATTGGACATATTACAGTTGTATTATAACCTACATATACCTAGGGTATATGTTTATACCATAGATATTAGTTAGTATTAGCCTAAATGGGTAAACGAAAAGCTTCATATAGTAGATATTTCCTTATGAATTTAATTAGGGGCTAATTGGTTTTTAGTTTTAAATATCTATAAAGTTAAAACAATTTGTTTTGCGAATAAGATAAAATATAAAAAATGAAGCACAAGCTGCTGAAATAAAAGTGTATTTGCACAAATTATCGGAAGAGAAACTTTCCTTATGCGATAAAATATGATTAAAATCAGTGAGACAGGCTATTAAATAGTACAAGATGACGTAATAGGATTAAATGAAGTGTAGGTGTATAATTATTAATATATATTTATATATGTATATATTATTATATTTTATCGCACTCGATAAGGGAAGTTTCTCTTCCAAAAATTTGTGCAAATACACTTTTATTTCAGCAGCTTGTGCTTCATTTTTTATTTTTTATCTTATTCACTAAATATGCTACTCCAGGATACTTACATCTATTTAATATTTGTTTTGCGTATTAATTTCCACAGTCATTTCCAGATTCATCTAGAGAACCACCTACAGACACATTCTATACACCACATTGAAGCCTGAAGCCTATTATGTACCTACATTTTTTCTTGTGTCAAAATATTGATTATGTCAAAAGTTATGACGTCAGTAAGATTTAGATAAGGATTTACTATATAAACGAACATATATTTACTATATATTTGTACACCATACGCACAGCTTTATAAGTATGTATATTCCTATAAATATATTATATTTTATTGAAGATGTCATTTCATTGCCTACATTTCTTTCTAAATATTATGTAATTTACTTTTCAACTTTACGAAATATTGGTTTCTAGATTATTGATGTGTCTGAGATAAAGTTGAAATTAATACGTTTGTAATCTCAATGCGGCTTCAATTTGGTGTATAGAACGTATCCGTAGATGGTGCGGTTCTCTAGATGAATCCGGAAATGAATTCTTTTGAATAGTAAATCCTTATCTAAATTTTACTGACGTCATGACTTTTAAAATAATCAATATTTGACTCAAGAAAAAAGCTAATAATATAATCATTTAGGCTTCAATTTGGTATATAGAACGTGTTTGTAGGTTGTGTGGTTCTCTAGATGAATCCGGAAATTAATCAGGAAATTTAATGTAGAAATAAATAAGGAAATTATTTTTTACACCGAAATTTAAATACATTTGCGCAGCAAATTTTTACCATTATTTAAATTTCGCATTATTTACAAATCAATAAGCCACGTTTTTCGAAGCCTGATCTAGAGAAATATTAAAACAAATATCTTTGGTTTATATACTTGCTGTACACATCGATGATAAGTAACTCATATGTTCCTATTTATATTTTTGGTGTTTGAAAATACTACCAATTCGTTTTTTAAAAGGATGAAATTCTTTTAAACGGATCTTATATACAATATGCCTAATTATAGTTAACGTGTTTCCTATCCTCTAATTGTGATTCCAGCATATAACAAATATAACTGTTATAACATAACACATGTAATATACTGGCTATTTCATTTCAAACTGAAAATAATAACAATTAAAATATTTGAATAATTTTATTTAACAAATAAACATATTATCCTATTAATATAGCTGCATACGAATTACCTGATTATAATTAAAAGGAAAGTTTAATATACAAAAATTATATATGAAATACGAAAATATATGTGAAAATTAATTTTGAAATCGTTAGCATTTTATAATAAATTTATATATTTTACGTAAAAATCATCAATTTATCTCAGAAATTATTTACGAGTATAGGCACAGTGTTTGAAATTTAATCTTATTATAAAGATAGCAATAAGCATAGATATAAATATGTTATAGTTAATCTAAAAAAATTGCCGTATATATATGGAAATAAGTGATTCAAATAAATAATTCAAAATTATGGAATTAATGTGATATGAAAATAATTGAACTTAATACCTACATATTTTACCTTTATGGAATATATTTTTAGATAGCCTAATTTTCTTTTATAATATTTTCTTTCTCAAGAATATACCCAATATTTTTGTTTGGTATAACTTCACAATCTTAGCAATTAAATTTAAATTTCTATTGAAGGTATTTCAAACTATGATGGTGAAGAGATCCAAAAGAAGAAGAATGCAATGATTGCAGCTCTCAATAACGTCAAAGATGTCGATAACACAATCTCCCTCAATGTTGAGGAAGTAGTCAACACTCTTCAGACATTCAACCAAACTCCAGTTGATCCCAGGTAAAGATACATATATAATATACAAGGACTACGTCAATATCCGGACTATCGATTTGTGTCGATTTGAGTCAAAGTCTGGAACTAAGTTTAATATCAACATGCTATTTCACAACCAAACGTTACAAAAAAACGAAGCTGACACATTATGATTGACTTGTACTCTATAAGTGAACCGATTCCGTAACTTTTAGAAAAACTCAAATGGGTGCATGCACATGTAGGTAGGTTATATCGTTTGTCATGAATCTACAGTACATACTATATAGACTTTTACATTCCAATGTTTTTATATTGAGATTTTAAATTCACTGAAAACTTATTTAGATCAGCTTAACTTGAAAAAACTAAAAGTATAACATTTACTTGTTGCACTTCTTCTCCATATAATACAATATTTCTGAACAAATTTATATATGTAGAATAAGACAAGGGCTAGGTAATCATACATGTGGATAGTTTGCATGACTTATTTGATTGTTACAAAATTGTACATCGATTGAGGACTCTGTGAAAAAAGTCCTTCAATAGTATGATGGACACTCAATTGTCTATACACCTAATCAGGACGGCAGAATATCCACATTATCTTCATAATTATAAATGTAGGTATGTATGCCTAATGTAGATATGTGTCTAATATTTGTGTCTTCTTCAGCCGTTATTCAATAAAGATTAATTGATTCTATAATAATAAAAACGATATATTATTGATAATAACAATTTTCAGTCATAGACAGACATGGAATTCGAGGGTGACTGTCCTGTTAAAAAAATGTGTCACGAATTTCTATTAACGTCCACATTTCTAAAATTGGTGAAGAGAGTATTCAACTATTTATATGAATTTCAATACCGTTTAATGCATTATAATTATACTGAAAGTTCATCCGATAGAATATCGCTGTCTGCACATTATTATAGAACAAACAAGAACATTTAGGAAAGTAATTATCTTTGTATATGCATATAAATATTGTGCTGCAATGGCTTATACCTACTTGCGGACAATGCCTGGTTAGAAAAGCTTGAAGTTCTAGAATAATTGAAAATAGAATAAAGATCCTGCGTTATACTGCATGCAAAATGCATGCAAATAAAAATTATACATTTAATATGAAATAAATTAATAAAATTAATAATGAGCTAAAATAATAAAAAATGACATAGAAATTTTACACAACTACTTAACAAAGAATTCAAATAATAAGTTGCTAAGTATTTAAAAGGCTTCACTGGGATTTAAACCCGGACCTTCCGCTTGTCAAGCAAATATGACAACAACGACATCAATGTTAGGGTTGTTCGTCGGAATCTCGGTGGTGTACTGACTATGATATAAATATTAAGTTAAAAGTTCAATACGGTGTGATCGAATTTGCACTAAGCTAGTCTGAGTAGATAGGGCTGGTCTTCTAAAATTAAGCAAGTATTATAATCACGACTATCTTACATCTAAACTTAGGTATTGTAAACATATAAGCTAACACTTCGAACCTTTTAGTAATAGACTTTGAAATTCAAAAAATAATGGCGTAACGAATAATAATGAAAATACAAATTTAACCGTTTACTATTTAATATTATTTATTTCTCTTCCCTGTACCATTCAGAATGATCCTAGGTCGAGGAATATTCTCCATCATGTGGTCTGTCATTTACGGTAACACTTACGCCTTAAGCTCAACCGAGAAGGAAAAAAAGAACTTCGAAAATTGTCTCGAGATATTTTGTTCCAACAATCAGCGCAATACTATTCTTCAACCGATTCAAATGGTGCCATTCCTTAAGTAAGTTGAATTGAAAAGAAAGATATATTATATTTCCCGTCAATGCATATATATATATATTAAAATAAGAATATGAACATGAATATTTAGTATTTAAAGGTATTTTATATCAAAATTTTGGTGTACTGCTATTGTATAATTATAGACCTTATTATAGACCTTATTCGGTGGAAACAGTGCTGTCGAGATATACCGATACATTTCTGTATTCTAATAGCGTAAAACCATAAATGAATAATTTTATATTTTATATCTAAAAAAAGACAATTAAGTTTACTACATTTACATGTGGATTTTAGAAGATTTACGAATTAAACCAATTTTTCGATTTTTCGAATTAATTGATAATAATGTAATTATATTCTTATAATATATTAATTTAAATTAATTTATTCTGTAGAAATAGTTTTATTTCTACAATGCGTGAATGCAATTTCCTTTAATTATACTAACAATAGGTATTGGAATGAATATAATATAAGGGGTCATCCATACATTATATAACGTTTGGGGGGTGGGTTGGTGGTTCAGGCTTTTGTTATATTAGCGTTATAAAGTTGGGGTGGTGGTTTGGCCAGTGTTATATAGCGCTGGTCCATCTCAATCTTAGATTTTCAGATGCCAATATTAAGGCGAAGCGTTAACTCATGTCGTTTTACTCATGTTGACAGGACTTTTTAATTATATATACTATATATTTTTATATATATTAATCATTAATAGCTATTTTTATTCATATATTGTAATTCGAAAATAAAAAAATCCTACAGTTTTGTTTATACGAAAATGTTTATCTTGATTTATAAATAGAGTTAATTATATTTAGGGGTAGATCATGAATCAAAACGTTATATAACGGGATTGGGAGGTAATTTTGACTTCCGTTATTTTGAGGGACAAAAGTGAGTGGATTATAGGTAAGAAAAAAACTAATTATATCAATTATATAATATATGAATTTGATATACTCAAAATGTTATATCTTGCAACAATCTGGAAACATGCATAAAATATTAATATGAGTATATTATTGTATTTAAAACCATAAAAACGTTTTAATTATAATAGATTAACTATATTTCAACTTTAAGTTACAAGACAAATAAAATATATTTGGAAATGTTACAACTGAAACAAATAATACGTGAGGCATAAAAACAGTTATTTTGGTGTAATGATTAAAAGTATTAACTTCTTTTTGATGAATGATAGATTGTAATAGTTGTAAGTACTTGAAGTATGCTTAGTTTTGATAGATTTAATTTTTAGTGAAAAATAATGCATTTTTATATTTAACAACTGAATCGATCTCATATATGTCAGTTGGTCCTGGATTCGTAACAACTACTTCATGCATTCCTGTTTTGGAATCGACCAAACAATCAAAATGTACCAGAAGGTCTTGTCCTACATTCAGGACAACTTATCCAAGCTGATTGCTGCAACTGAAGGGGAATATCGCACAGACTCCTACATCGACAACTACAAAAATACACAAAGCAATTCCTCGTCGCTGTCTCCGTGTGGTGAGTAATATTCTTGATGAATAAGTGTCGTTGTCAATTATAGGAAACACTGTTTAATATAGCAACATGTAAAGGTGTCACACCAACAAGGAAATCCCACTGACGCAATGACGCTATATCTAATTATAGAAGTCCTCTTGAGTGTGGGGATTGAATGAGAAATAATTTTGAGAGACAAACAATACTCGGTATTCTAAAACATAACGAATGCATGAACTAAATTATGTTAAATTTCATCATTTGGAACATTTCTCCATATCTACTTCCTTGTACATTCAATTCTTTCAATTGACCCTTATTTTTTTAAATTGTCTCTATTTTGCATGTCTTCAATTCATTCTTATACCTATTGGTAATTCTCACATGGATTCTTTCATTTCGAACAAATCTTTTCGTCGACACTTAATCTACCTATTAAACAAATTACTATTTTAATAATCCCATTTTTAACACGTTTTAATGTTTTAATTTATTTTTTTCCCAATTGCTTCTATTGACACCTCCTCTTCCTTCGCAGATGACCCCGAGCTTATCCGCCAAATGTTCGAGATTCTAGCAGCTGGCACCGACACCACCATCGCCACTCTCACGTGGGGCCTCATCTACATGGCCCTTCACCCGCAGGTCCAAGCCCGCATCCATTCAGAGCTAGACGAGGAAGTTGGTGATGCTACTCCAGCTCTTCAACATCGCCTGCACCTTCCCTACACTGCCGCTGTCATTAACGAGGTCCATCGCTGCAGCTCCGTGGTCCCACTCGCCCTTCCTCATCGAACAACACAAGCCACGTGTCTCAACAATCTCGCTATCCCCAAGGATACCATCGTCCTAGCCAACTGTTACGCGAGCAATATGGATTCGACGGTGTGGGAGCGACCGCAGGAGTTCAATCCTAACCGGTTTCTTGGAGATAACAAGCACAAGGCGAACTATCTATTCCCGTTCTCTGTCGGTAAATGAAGCAAGCTAGTGAAATTCATCGTGAAATAAAATGTGAAACAATAGCTTTCCAAGTTAGGAAATTAGGTTTCGATATATGGAAACTTATTTTATATCCGCCTTCGTTAGGGATCTTTTGAAGATTACATCAATTTAATAGAAATATCCATTAGTACAAGCGCAAAGCTCCCATTTCGGTATTATTGTCCATAGATATCGGAATTAATGAAGTTTTAATTCTCTAGATTGAAAGACAAGCAAAAATAAAAAAAATGGAAATTGTAGAGACGTAAGATAAGGACAAAATGTTTTACTTTGAAAAATAGTACTAAAAA
Organism: Invenusta paracnida; assembly: GCA_036023295.1. NCBI lineage: Eukaryota > Metazoa > Platyhelminthes > Proseriata > Coelogynoporidae > Invenusta > Invenusta paracnida. Next base: position 3,540 of record JAYRBW010123646.1, on the reverse strand, counting down.
TTAGAAGAATTTCCAAAACTATCCCTCTCGATGCCAAGTCTTTTTATGGGGAATATGTAAAGAATAATTCAAATCTGAAAATCTACCTGAAACACGGAGATTTATTCTATCTAGACATTATCGAGACCAGAACAGTATATGCAGGTATTCTACTAATTCTTGCCGTGCAAACAGTTGCTATCCAAATTACCAAAGATATATCGTGAGTCTTTCATCGTATTTTGCAGTATTGTTTATCATATTATCAAAATATTTGAAGAAATATGGATTATGGAATTAAATGGAAGTTAAAATTTGTCCTTTTTCATTTAGCTTAAATATCATAATTTCGTTTACCATTTTGAGCTAACAAGGTTTCAAATTTTGCTAATGATCCTTTAAAATACTCAATTAATTATATATGCAACGTACTATTTTCATGTCACTAATTACCGCATTTGCAATGAAACACATTGACCATATATGCGATAAATTGACCCCAACAAAACTTTAAGTACGCAAATAAGTACACTAGTTACTATATTTTTGTATGGAACACAAGCTGTATTATTTCTCACGGAAACATAGATATTATTTATAATATTATATATGTGTAGGTGTTAAAATGTCTCACGTAATCAGAGTAGTGTAAAGTCTAAATATAATCATATTTAAGAGAACTCATAAAGTGTATTTTGTAATCAAGGATTATGGTACAAAAGAAATGTGGTTTTAAATTGTTCGGGCATCATAAAACTTAAAATTCTTTTGTCAATAAATCTTTTACAGTGTCATTATGATTGTGTTCGGTTTTTTCAATAGGTAAAAGTTATCTTATTACAAGTAATTTGCATGTCTATCTATTTTAAATTAAATATTTGTAATAACTATATAATACTATACTCGGTCTTTAGATGGTTTTTCAAAAATAGGGAGTTTGCAATTTGCGTTAATAGACTGTCTTTATTTAAAGATATATAATGTGGGATGATGATATGCTACTTATGTCGTGATAATGTTGTTGTGCCAGTTCAATTTGTGAGACTAGTTATTTTTTTAACATAATTATGAATTATAGCTGTAATATAAGTGGTAAAAAGAATTCATTCTATACTTTACATATTAGCAGGCATATTATATTATATTTGCCGATAAATATTACTCAACAAGATACCTTATTTACATAATATGATAGGAACATATACCTTTAAAAACAATATACTCAAAACATCAGTACCATCAAAGGCTGTGGAAAACCTAAAGCTTGATGGCACTTATATCAAATTCACAATTTAGTTGGCTCATGTAAGAATATATTATTCCCATTATGCAGTAATTATAATTATATTCTGTTTTAGCCACATGTAATCATAAATATGACAAAGCTTTTTATGTATACCAATTATACTTATGTGGATATATCAAAGTTAATTTATTTACTTATTAAAAGTTGAGGCATGGGAAATTAGTCATAATTCTAAGTGGAGTATCTTTCCTATTGGAAGAATTAATGATTATACTTAAAATTATTGTAAGCCATATGAAACTGGTATTTTCTAGTGTAGTGTATGTTTAACAGTTATAAAGAGAAAGATAGATTATAATGAAACATTTTGCATTTAAGTATAAAACATAGCTACATGTACATTACAATAATATACAAATTTCTACATATTTTTAGCAGGGTTTTTAATTTTAATTATCAAATAAACAGTACGATTTTACTGTATTTTAATTAATTATCAAATAAACTATTAGACTATAAAATCGTTTTAAACATATTGATATAGAGTCAATATTGAAAAATGGATATATTGTTATCTGCAGGTTATGTAGAACAGTTTACTATCAAGTTACTTCTAGTAAGTCGTATTCTCTGTTACAAAATCTGTAGAAAAATTGAAGTAATTTAGAAATAATATAAAATATTAATTATTTTAATATACTTACACCCATCATATTTTAAAGACATTAAATGAAACCATTAACATGCAATGATGTTATTGGTTAATAACTTGTGTTGTAAGCAACTAATCGCTTTTTATGTAGTAACTTTTTAAACATATATTTATTAGATATACCTATATTATATTATATAATTTCATATCTCCCTTTATAAATCTTATATTTCTTCACTTTTTAGGTTGAGTTTTCTAAGATATTGGCGTCTATCAAATTACTTTTCATTAGGTTATATACAATATCCACTTGCGTTAATCTACTACTTTAAAAAATTCTTTATACATTTCAGGGTCTCGCGTCTGCCCGGGAAAAGCTCTTGCCCAGAAAAACATCTTCATGACATTCACATCAGTGCTGCACAAGTTCTCAATTCGATTGGACCCAAACATTGATGCTGACCTCTTAGATCTCACTGGTTCGGAGGGTTTGGTACGAAACCCACCTCCAATCAAATTAATATTTAATTATCGACTGTAAAGTATAGATTGACAATACTAAAATTGTTGATACATTTATGCCTCATCTGTGATTCTGAATATACCAGATATTTGTTTAACTTTATATACATATATACATAATATATACATATATAACTTTAACTCTATATATATTGATTAATTTCTATGGAAAATACATTTAAATGTATATTTGAAGAGCTTAGATGCAAGAGGGGTTATCGAGATTTCAAAAGTTGTTGATAAATGAATATTTTCTATTCTTACTAAATTTTTCCATGTATTTAAATTATTAAGTTTGTAAAGATTTAAAACTAGTTTAAAAAATATGTCGCTGGACAAACAAGACTCATTCATATCGATTTATTATAAAATAAATTAAAATTTGAAGTGTTTTTTGGAAATATAATGTCATAAATACAAACATACAATCAATGACACAACTAACTAAACATTTAAGAAAAATTAAAAAGGTTATTTTAATAGTTATTTTTCAGAAGAAAAAAATTAAAAAGTATTCGTCATTAAATAATACACATATAAAAATAAAATAAAAGTATTCGTTATTAAATAATACACATATAAAAATAAAATTACACTTCCCTCTTAATTCCAGCAGGCGGAATTAGAACCCTTAGAACTATATTCAGAATAGACCATTATTGAAGTTAATCCTACGTAAATAAGTTATTAGTACCGCAACTGAACTAGCGGTGTTTGAAAGTAAATCCATAAATCGAAAATAATTTAGAAAAATATTGAAACACAAAAGAAGGCATGTAATACTCATGGTTTGTATTAAAAAGGTAAATAATAATGTCATAAAAAATAATACAATAAATTAGCATGACATATACAACATAACTAAATCGATAAGAGAGTAAAATATAGTAGATGTTGCGATACTTGTCTTTTAAAAAAGTGTAAAATAAAAGTATATAAAATATATCCAATAGTATAGGTCGTTTCGTAAAAAATTTCGTATTTCCATGCACAGATACTAAAATATGAAATAAATGCGCCTTTGCATAGATACTTGATTCTAAATCGATTGTTATTCATAGATAACGATATGGAGAATTCAAATATGGCAATATTCAAATATTCCTATAAAAGAAATCTATGCCCTTCATAGAATTAGATT
>JAYRBW010123635.1:0-16757 GCA_036023295.1 Invenusta paracnida | reverse complement strand
CCAATAATAGCATATTTCGCCTGATCTCAAGAGTCATCAAAATCGCCTCAAAATTTCCGGATATTAAGATTCCCTGTATTTAGGTATCTTTATTACGTAATTGATTCGAAAGACTATATTATCAGACTTGGGTTTCATTTTCTCTGTATTTGAAAAGAACATTGATCAATGAATGAGTCACAGATATCATACAGAAAGACACAATTATAAGTTATATGACTGGTAAAATGCGATGGTTTTTTACAATGTCCATGTGAGTCTGACAATGATTTGCACAATCAAACTACTGTAGTGGGTCATGGATAAAATTGCGGACAATATTAAAATCTATTACATGTATCTTTAAGTATTTCTATGACTTAAACAAATTTCATTATTCTAGTGGAATTTAATTGTCATTTTTAAAACTGAATATTTAGTACGCAAGAAAGGTTTCTAATTATAGCACACAAGGTGCTCATTCAATATCACACTGATTAAGGCCGGAAGGCTTCAAACTTATGAAATTGGGATTCATGAATAGGGAAAAGTCATCCGTTTCAAATCCGTGTTTAATAAATGATTTAACGGATATATGTATAATAATAGCATCAGATACGTAAATCAGGTATAACTAGATAGCTGTGGGGTAGCTTCGAATAGCGTCAATAGCTGTGCATCCTTACTTTTCAGGAAAGTAGAAAAGAATCTAAGATTATCTTCTATACTCTAAAATAGCAGGGAAAGTTAAATGTAGGTAACACATTTCTATTTTGTACCGCATTATACTATCTACACCTGAGATGCTAAAAAAGATTTATTTTTAAATATCTTTGATTTCTTGGACACGTCATCGTATCGCTTATTGATTTTGTTTATCTACAAGCTACAAGAATTAATTGCCTTTATTAAAGCAGCGAAGAGCGTCACGAAACAAACTATCTTATTAGAATACAATGTAATATACGAAATAATGAATTTAGAACATATATTATGAGGATTAAAGGAATGCAACATACAGAAACACACTTCCATAGAAATATTGCGAGAAAAACTATATCATAGAAATACTTCCAATAATATTATACATCAATATTAATGTGAAAATCTCATATTATAGTTGCATTGAATTATAGTATAAATTTCTGTTACTTCTTTAAAATTCGCATTCAAATATTAAATTTTGTAAAACAATACGAAATATAGGCAGAAAAAAGTTATTCTAAAGTTCAGACCTCTTAATAAAGTCGCATATATGATGAACCCCTCCCTGAGTAGTTGGAAAAGATCAATAATTTTTCAACTTTAAATTTCAATTAGTATATGTTATACATTATATATGTACATTATTTGATGATATAAGAGTTGTCTATAATATGTTAGATTTTAATTTTTTAACCTTTCATTTACACATTTTTAAATTGTATGTAAATGTAGTTTCAATTATACGAGCAGTCAACATGAAATAATGAGCATCACTTACTTGTAGATTTACGATTAAATCCGGTTAGTACGATATGGATTACACAGAAAGATATTAGCTACAAACAGCACTATTATAAGCATCAACTCTTCCTTATATACATTTGTCTAACAGCGTAGTAGAGTTAACAACTACTATAAATAGATTTGTGTATTTATAGTTACAAACAGAATTATAATTATAGGTAATTGTACGAATTGGGTATAGGTATATTATATAAGTACAGTCCAGGAAACCTATAATTATGGGAGCTGTGCATAATTACTTGATTTTAATTAACAAAACACTATTTTCAGTAAATAATAAGATTTGCATTATATATTGTCATCGGCAATAAATATATTAAAAAGTCCATGAATAATACGTCATTACTGGTAATACTAGAATAATTATAATGTATATATTATTTATATTTATGTTACAATATAGGTTAAATCGTGTACACATACAACAGTAAAGCACACATACTGTGAACTAATAGATAATTTTAGACATTGATAAAAACATTTAGACATCTTTTTCTCTTAGTGTTCGATGTTGATAATTATACAAAATGCGTGCTCTTATATTGTTAATTCGGCTATATAAATACAGAAGTCGCTTGCTTATCTATATTTTATACGATCAAGGCTACATGCAATTATAGGTTTTTATAAAAAGGAATTAAAATTCTTTAAACAGATAACAGTCAAATATGATAATATATAAAAAAAGGTTTCCCAGCTCTTAAAAATGTAACAATATAATTTGAACAAAAATATGAAATACACGAGAATTATTTTCTTTAATAAAAACTAAATCAACGATTTCCAGCGCTATTACACAAACATATAATAATTAGGACGAATTCAAATTGGCGCCACCATAATATGATTGTCTAGTTAGTTGTATTTCCAGTTTTTAATACCATCTTTAATTAACAATTTATTACTTTAATTATCTAAAACTAATATACAAAGTAAAATAAATAAATATACTTATATAAATATAATAATTCTTCCACTAGAAAACTATAATCCTTCCAGATAATGCGGAAAAAGTACTTATTAATCACTTTTCAATGAATGAAAAAAAAACTACTCGCAAAGTAAAATAAAGTAGTCAAATTTAACAAATGCTCGGGGGTTCTATTAAATTTATTTTACTTTACGAGTGGTTTTTTTCTTTCCTATACAAGCATTTACGGACCAAATCGTTATGATTTTAGATCTGAATCACACAATATATACTACTGAGCTTATGCACATTTTTGACAGTTTTACGTCCTCCCAAGATCAAGATCGCATTGATATGCACTCAACATTACCAAAGCATTTGACACCATTCCAAAACATCTTTGCTATATAAAGCTCGCATCTAAATTAATTTATTTAGTAAGAACTTCACTATTCTTCTCAGCACATACTCACTATACTCAGCAAATATGTATTTATCTCGGGCTACAAAAGCGAACCCGTTATTATTACTTAAGGGAGTAAGGCACTCATAAAAATTACAGACGATTCTACCGCTATCGTTTGTATCGAAAAGGTCAGCAATATCGATTATAAATATCCACCACGTTAAAGAATTGGTGAGATACATTCTGAAACAATATATTAGGTATTCGTTTACAAAATAAAATTACCCTTCTGAAATTAAAATACTTAGGATACCCAATAATAGCAAAAAAGAAGACTGGGCAGCATAACCAACAAAACAGAATGAACATGTTAATTAAGCAGAAAATGTTCGGCAGTAAGACAAATTAAAACTTTATCAGACTCTCAACAATTTCAATTACATACTATAGATATCCAATCAATACTGTAATACAGTAAGCTTCATGTTGTAGGCGTAAATTTCAAAATTATATTTTATTGAAAACAAGTAATGAAAAAGTCGTTCATGAACTTATACATCATTGAAGCCGAAGCCATGCTAAACTCCCAATTGATTCCTAGAAAAGTTTGCTAACCTAAATTGTGATGTCTTCAATATTTCATATTGATTTATTGTATAATTGAAACAAAACATTCATATTAATACAATTTGAAAATGTGTAAATGAAATGTTAAAACTTAAAATCAAACTTTTATTATAGCCAAAATTAGATTGATAGGTAACAGTTTTTATTGAAAATTTTAATACAATTTAGTTATCTATTCTATAATATGGTTTTAAATATACTTAAAGTTCTCTAAACAGCTGAATGACGTTTTTCAAACTCTTAAATTATTCCTTGAAAGTTCATTAAATTATAAAATAATTATCATAAAATCATAACCATAGAAGTTTGTTGAACGTTCCCTATTGTATCAATGTTCATAATTATCAAACCACATAGTACAATAAAAAAATAAATTTAAGCAAAGAATTATATCATTATATATATATCAGAAGAGCTATGCATAAGTAAAGGGAGACGGAACCTAACAAAAATTAAACATATAAACAATAATGAGATGAAATTAGATAAAATAAGATGAATAGCAATTAGTGATCTCTTAACTGAGGACTCCAAAATGCAGTGGGAAATATAAGAGATCTCTTGCAAGTCGTTCAACATGGCGAATTGGATAGTTCCAATAGGGTAGGGAGGAATTGATGCCAGTCCATGTTCCTTTGGTTTCGAAGAATGAGACTTCGCTTTTTATAAGTGAGACTGTAATGTTGATGGTTAACAGATTCGATCAGTATGCGAGGTCACCTGCTGCTCGTAAGCTTTTTTGCAATGTTCATACCAGATTTCTAAAGAAAGCGTGCTTAATTTCTTAATCCACTCGAGGAATGGTTGACCGACGGATTCATTTTTAAAACAATCCAATAAGTTGCCTTGATATTATTGAAAAGAAGCGGTGGCTGGGTAGGAAATTCGAATTACCCAGAATGATGTCCTTAATCTTACGAGGTATTAGCTGGTTGTTGATTTCTTTTGAGATGTCAGTAAATTCTGTCTGAGTGAGCGACAAGAACCCTCACTCTATGCTAAAAGCTTTATAAATCGGCAAATGTTTTGGCGGCAATGAAAGTCAGTCAACCATGTTTATGTATTACCATTTTGTTTGTGTGCCGCCTTTAAATAATAAAGATGTTGAATTTTAGTTAACATACCTACATGTAAGACAAATTTTGTTAAAATCTATCTTGCTTCGTTGTTTTTCTTGTAAAATATGTAAACAATATTTTCCTTCTTTTTTAGCTATAAATATGATATTTAGTATTTGAATAGGTAATGTATATAAACTATGTCCAACATTATAGTTTTTTATCGATAAGTATTTATAACTATTTTTTCATATTTAAGCTCTGCAATCCTTTCAATTGAAAACTACTTCCAACTTCTACCGAGTTAGTAATATGTAAATCAAGGTCTAATAGTAATAAATGACTAAGACTAATAATCAATATGAAATAAAATTATTATTATATTTAAATAGATTTAAAATAAATGTTGTTTAAATTTATATATTTTTATTTATATGAATAACTTATGCATACATTTATGTATATAAGTAGTATACTAGAAACCTATATATAATAAAATGAATGTTTATAGACATGCAATAGATCATTTACAATTTGCGTAAACCAAGAAAAAATTTCAGGGCCATTTTAAATTTAAATTGTAAGAGTAATACTTGTCACATTTAAAATACAATTTCTTATACTCTAGCTACAAGAAAATAGCAAAAAGCTGTTTTAATTGAGACAGTAATTCAGTTTTACTTGACTTTATCAGAAACTATGGGTTTGAATTGGTCGCAAATGGTACTCTAGGGTTACAATATATTATTGCTAATTTTTAATATTAAAAATAGACTGAAAAATAATTAAATTTAATCAGGTTTAGCAAGCAATAATAACATAAAATTAAAAATTTATATTAAATGGCTCGTAGCATATTTTCAGCATAACTAGTTTCCAAGGAATTGTGATTCCAGGTTAGTCTTAACCATAGATATGAAATATTTCTATGGTCTTATTAGATACATGTAACACCCCATGGTCACAATATTTTATAACATTCCAAGTCCTTTAAAACACCTTTGCATAACCGGGTTAATAGGTAAAAGATTGCTTCAATTGAACAGACCACATATGTATTACATAAATATATAAAAAATACATATGTGTACTCATTATTTTATATACATTTATGAATTTATGACGAATACTAATTTGTAGGGACTTAATTTTTATACCAATTAAACAAGTTAATAGATACACACAGTTGAGTTGATATAATCAAGTAGATGTAACAGTTGTCCATGGACACTGCCTATGATGTCGAACAGGAAACATAAACCGACGACATATTCGGCCCGCAACGATTTCACAGGACCGTTGCGCTTTCCCTCCTTGAGCCCCACTGTCATCGTTATCATTTGATTGGTCTGCGCTGTTGATGACGTCACCGGCTGCGGCGAGATCGATATCTTCAATGCCCGACTGGCCTGTGATTTCGGGGCAGTTTCGGAGGTGACTCGGAGTCCAAAGAAGGCATGAGTAGATTTGACAGGCGCATTCATGAACTGGCATATAAAGAGACCAGAAATAACGGACTTTGTGTAATCTTTAGATAGAATAATTAGATTCTGAAAAAAAAATTATTTGAAAAATGCTTATAAAATATAATACATATAGTAAACAGTTGCAGATAAAAAGTAGTATACCTACAATCCAGGTGAATTTTATACGAACGTCCTAATTTTAATAAAATTTAAGTAAATTGTTATCCAATTCGTATTATGTAAATACACGTACTTACACAAGCATAACATGTATAATATTTTAACGATACTTCTATGTAATATCACACAGCTAATATGTAGTTCACATTTAAAAAATAAATTAAACTAAACATTTTTATAATATAATATGTCTTACACTTATTTCATAATTAAATTTCAACTTAAAAATACCGTATTAAAAGTTTCCCTTAACTCTATACGACCAGGGCTATTTGACGCACTCAGAAACCGGGGGAATCGGCCGAAACTATAATTTGCCCCCATGTTTAGATAAAGCCTTGAAATTTGGTATGCAGGTAAACCAGTGTTTTACACTTGTTTCCATTAAAAAAATTATCGTTTAAAATTAAACATTATAAATTTATAATTTTTTTTAAATGTTGAAAATAGTTTTTTCGTATAAATTTGCTTCATTTTATGTTCGAAATATATATGTAACTTGTTTATTTTATCTAGTGTTTATTCCAATTGATATATTCTATTCATCTCTAGTACTATTATATATTTATAAAATTATATAATTGTTTTTATTACTCTAAATTTCGGTATCCCAAATTATTTGCAAAAATATAAATATATTTATTTAAACTGGAATTTTCTAAATAAATTTAAAAAACGATTTTAAAAGTTGCGGAAAATAATAATATGAAGTCCGTGGGTGGACCTTATGTCGCTGCGTTTTTTATATACATATATATATATCGGCCGTGGGGGCCGATTCCGCCCCCCACGGGGTAGGACAGGGTAAAGAGGACCCATGACACGCAAAAATATTAAAATTTAACATACGTTTCATGAAAGCGTTTAAGAATGCATATTCCTTTTTAATAAATATCTTAACATGTATTTCAATAAATGTACTTTCTTATCTTACCAACTCTAATTTATAGTTTCTATTAAAAGGTAATATAGTGTTGTATAAATTTAGTAACACACACTGTGATACTAATAATATATAAGTGTTTTGGTATGAAATTAGTCTAAATTAAAAAAGTTGAAGCATATATGACAAGCAAAATTAATTGTTAACTATATACAAACATAATATACTAAATATAGTATATGACGCAAGTCATAAATAAGTCATTAACAATTAAATGAGCTCTGCATACTTAAAAACTATTTAGCACATAATATGACACTTAAAACACAGGAATACGAACAAATATTTAGGTATTGTAAATTTATAGTACTGCTTTCAAATAATAGTAATATAATATAAAAAATAGTAGTAAATTGTACCAAAATTTGAAGCGTTAATCGGATTACTAGTAGTGGACAATCCATTTGAAGACTCATCAGCCAGTGCTCGATCACGACACTGTTGCATTCCATCGAGATTTGTTTTCGGTTTTGAAGTACTTCCCGGAGCATTGAAGCTAGACATCGTGGCAGCTAAGAGCTCAAATTCTCTAGCCTTTTTACCTGCAAATGTCGGAATAATTAAAGGAAAGACTATTATGTTTCGTGACTGATGTTGAATTTTAAAACTGTTAAAGACTTATATGTATAATTTTCTGGTTTTCTATTTGGCGTTCGTGTGCAAATTAATTTAGAATATAATCTAATAAAACAACCACGTAAACAAAAAAGTAAGAAGAAAATAAAGCACAAAATTGAAGAGTAATTTAATCAAACGCAGTATATACAATTTGAACTGAATTTTCCTAAAAAATTAAGAGACATCAACATTGTAATGAACATTTTATTTTGAAAGTACTAACATTTATTATTTCCTAAGTAATATCATGTAAAGTTACAACATCAAAATACACATTAACATAATATAAATATTGAAAATGCTACTTACATTAGTTAGAAATACAAAAAATGTATTAAAAGAAATATAACCAATATAACTAAATATCACATGTAAGAATACTACATTAACACTATTTCATTATTTACTCTGAATGAAAATGTAAATTTATAAAATCCATAAAACAATTTCATTTTAATAAACAAGACGTCTGCTCTACTTGAGCTTTAAAGGTCTATCTTAATTGTGTAGAAAGAAATAAGCACCCTATATATAAACTTGTTCTATTAAACCTAAAATAAATTTGAAACTTATAAATACATCTCAGGCCTGATTATAACATAAGAACATAATCATCTTGTGGGCTTCGATTTATTCAATCGTGGATTTTAAGTTACCCATATAGTTAAATTTCATCAAGATAATAACAAAATATAACAATTATTAAACCAATAGGCATTGTATGCGTAAATAAACTAACCATTAGCAATCGCTCGCAGGTGGTTAGCATTTGTTAAATAGTTTTTATCGAGAACTCCAGAACAAAACGAATTCAAATAGCGGGACACCAAAGCTCTTTGGTTTGGGAGAATATGAAGATCCAATTGGTGATTCTCTTGTCCGTGGTCTTTACCCATTGCTCGTTTTAAGACTGGTTTCTGTGATGCAAGACACTTTATGGAGAGACTGCATTGATACAAACATAAATTCACAAACCTATGATAGACATATCCTGGGCTACACTGGAAATAACCTATCACCGCTAAAATAATAAATTACATAAAAGTATTTATAATCATCATTTTAAAAATTATAGGCTGGCTATAAGGAAAGACAAAAACATGTTAAAACGTGTTAACATTTTTTGATAAAAAAAGTGTCGAACTTTATTATCCGTTTTGTATCTGACAAAGCAAAATTATTAGTTATCGGAAGAAACATTCAAATATTACACAGGTTCAAAAGAAATATATACAATAATAACATAATTATATATAATCATTTTGTAATATTAATAGCAGTAAAGTTATATTAACATTAAGGCTGGCTATACAGTTGGAAACATTGTAAATAATTTAAGATACGGAGTTGTTCTTTGAAAATAGAATTGTGTTATTTATGCTGTAGACTAGATTAATATACAAGCCAATATACACTATCTATGTTTGAGAAAATAGAAATGGGGGACTAAGAAAGTCGTTGATTTACACAGATAGTTGGATGGTTAGAGAAAAGGGTTGTGAGGTAGTAGTCAGCAAAATAAAAATAACAGGATCGGACAACCTTATAGACTAAGAGAATGGACCAGCCGGAAATTACACTACCTCGTTCAATGCGAAAAGGATAGCGATGGAGAAGGGGCTAAACTGGTTCAAAGATAAAAATAACAAGGGAAATCGTATTACCCATGCATAGATAGTCTATCGATAACAGTAAAATTAAAGAAAAATGAGAGGAATTAAGATGGAATGTGCAATAAGGAAGAAACTTAAATAACTTAATACACAAAAAAGTCAATATTAAACGCCTACCCAGACATAAAGGCGTAGAATGAAGAAAATGAAACGGCTCATTGGGAAATATCAGAAGGAAATAAGAAATATTATAGTAGAACCAACTCTGAATGGGCCCAATGAGGAGCTTGATAGAGAAAAATCAAGAATGTATGAAGAAAGAAGGGATAATAGGACTTGCAGAACCAGAAAAGAATGCGCTAATATATTGTCTGAAAGATAATTGTCTATCAATAAAAAAGGATGAAATTGTCTTACTAATATTTAGTCATACTCAAAACTCAGAAAAATTTGAAAAAGGTTGGGCTTCATCAAAAACAACTTATGCAGAGGATGCGCCCGAAGAAGAATAGGAGACATTGCAAGGTATATTGAGATACCCTGCATATGAAAACAAAATGAGACTCCACCACGATAGGTCCGAAAAATGGAGGAAAAATAACTACATATAATAATCAATTCGATGAGAGACTTCAAACTCTGGTGACCTTAAAAGGTGCAAAGACAACAAGAATCAGAACATGTTTGGGACGTTTGGACGGCTAGGGACAACACTTACCTGTATCGTCATGGTGCACAAAATGAACAATAATGGAAAGTAACATTAAGCAATCACAGATTCATATTTAAGAGTTGTAAACGATGATATTATTACTGCAAGGATGAATGTGAAGTACATGAAAATATGCTTACAGAGTTCGTAACTGTCACAAGCAGAGAGTATAAACCAACTCCAGTAGTAGAAACATTTATTTCCATGAAAATCGTATTAAGAACTACTTTTAACTAAATGATTTTTTTATTGAAGGATATTATTAAATAGTTAAATACACAAAATATTTGATTCTCTAGGATTTATAAATAAATTACACGATCATTTATTAAAACTATACTACAATGCTTATAAAGAAATACATACATCGTTTATTAGGCTTCTTACCGGTGTCATCTTGACAAGATATTCGAGTTGTATAAGCTCCTCTGAAGGTGCATGAATCACTACACAGAATTCAAATTTTTCCATTAGGTCTACTTCAATTTCGGGAAGTATCAAGAATCGGAGGATCTGCAATTTCTGGTGACAAAAAATATCTGTTGTTGGATAGTTATCTTATAATAAACACACATAAAATGAAGTATACATATACATGTGATAAGATTAGATGGACAATTCTAATTGATACATCTAGAAGGTCCTTTAAGCGATACATGGCAGTTCTTTAACACCATTAAGCAACTTAGGAATAATTTGCTGAGATGACAAATCAATTAAATTTATTTTTAAAATGTAATACAAAGCGCAATATTTCATAAAGAATAAACTAGAAAAATGCAACCAATATCATCTTTACATAATTTATTTCTAATTATATACGTATCATTCTGTAACATATAAAGTTTTATATTTTCATCGTTATTTCATAGTAGTTACTGAATTTTCAAACGCTTCTCCAGTTACAATGGAGTAAAATGTTGGCATTGAAAATAAAAGAATACTGCCCATTAAGCATAAGATGAGTTCCTTTTAAATAACCATTACGATTTTTTTGCAATAGTATTGATGTAATAAGTAACGAAAATAAGAATAAATATAATTATATATCTAAATTAATAGTTTTATGTATGTTTACTTCATTAAAAAATACGAAGATGTCTATCAAATGGGCAACAACCTTAAAATTATATAAACTTACTGCATTCCTATCCACCAGAATTTTGACATGAGGACCGTCAAAAATATCTCGATCAATCAGAAGTGTCTGGTTAATCAAATTAGTTGAAAAGATGTGAGGTTGTATCTCGTCAACTTGGTTGCGGACATTCACAGTCACCCGATGTATATTAGATGATACAGCAGCTGTCCAAACCAACAGAACAATGGACAGCCAAACAACACCAAACGAACCACATGGCTCCTAGAAACAATAGAGCAACATTTTGTTTTTTGCCAAAATAAGATATTTATTGTATACGTTAGCGGAAATAGGCATAATTCAGCCACAGATATTCGAGTCAGGTGAGTTTGAAGGTTTTTTCATTGGACTTTTTAATCTGAATAGTATTTAGTGGTACACCTGTAAATGTAGAGTTTTGTATTGTCGTGGAAAATACAGCATTTTCAAATTATGTAGATTTTGAATGCCGTTGAATAATATAGTATATATAAATACCACTGAATACTATGCAGACTAAAAAAGTCCACTGAAAAAAGCCTCCATACTTACCCGTTTGGAATATCTGTGACAGAATTATGCCTAATTCCTGAATTTAATTCCATAATCAGGATTGATGTTGTAATACATAGGAATTATACATAAATCCTAATTATGCCTATTTCCGTTAACATATATCGGTTACAAAAATATTTTTATTCAATTAATCTTATCAGTTATATAATACAATAAAGTTTGTTATTGGGTAAATCTTATTTGATTAAATCGTATTATATTAATAATTTCCAAAAATTTGTAAACAAATGATTTCAAAACTTTTGAAATAAATAAAATAAATATACATAAGTGATCTACTAAAAGTTCATTATATCTTCTGTATTCACTTTTGATAAATAATGCACATAAAAATAATTCAATATGCCAAATAATAAAGTTGAGAAGGTTCTTATAGAATTAACTTATTTTGGAATTAGGTAATAAAAATCGCCTGTTAAAGACTAATAATTAACCTTTTTTAAATAGAGAAATGCTAAGACAGGGTTATAATACATATTTAGTATTGTAATTAAAAATATAAATTTTAACTGTATAAAAGTGAATAGCAATTAATAAAAACTATGTACAAGACAAACATTAACATACATGCATTAAATTAAACAAAATTCTATGTGCACGTGAGAATTGTAGAACAAACACAAGAATTAAAGATAAATCATTTATTGAAATAAAAAAACATTTTAACCGACGAAATTCACATTTAAAATCATTTCTAATACATATGAATAAAATATAATTACTGTAATACCATGATTAAATATAACATATTTTTTAATCACGACAGACCTTATCAAAATTGGCACAATCATTTTCATTATATTAGAAATGCTGATAATCATTTTCACCGTCTAAGTGTCTGATAAAACGTTGAAATTAAAGTAATAGTACTTAAACATGAATAAAAGATAAACAAAGCAACGGCGGAAAAATAAAAACAAATAAAATACATTATATGCAGTTAGTAGCAGAAACTTTGACATAAAAAACAAAAAAGATTGATAACATAATTTATCTTAGAAATAACCTAAATGAATTCCATTGGTCGAACGGACAAGGTCATAGCAAACTTGTTAAGCATTTGAGAGTATACTGGAATCAGCTGAATAGTGGCTGGAGAACAGACGGGCCACCTTCCGAGCTGTCTTTTCAATTCCTGATGCTGATTCGAGGTTGGTGATGATGGCGACAACAATCTGTGGTCTGGGGTCATTTGAGGTCACAGGAATGGAGAGCAGGAGGACGCTAGTGGCTCCTACAGCTCCCCCCGTGTGAGACACGAGAAGGGGTTCTGGTCTAAGGGCGTGAGGGCTGCAGAGATGAATTTAGTCAGATCCCAGAAGAGATTAATAGGTCAAAGTGAAATATGTACGGTGAATACAGTGCCTATTCAGGTGATAAACGTCACCTAGTTATGACTCATGTATTTTGAACTAATCAGGTATATATAATATATACAATACACTATATTTATTTAAAAAAAACACCTAGAGTATGTCAGAGGTGTCAGCTGCAACAAAGTAGTGACAAAATAGCACTATTGTAAACATTTTGAACTATAATTAAGACGTATTAAGCACGAAAGTATAGTTTACATTTAAAATTCATCGCGGCAAATCTTTTCAAATTCATTAAACAGAAAATGTTAAAATAGATTAATTGAAAAATGTATGTTTTTGGCGTATAATTTATAATTATTTTTAAATTCACGTACACATTAGAGTAAGGTTAGTAACCAAGTTAACAATTGATATTTTCGGGCTATTCGCATTTTTGAAATCATTCATCTAAAATACTTCGATAAAGAGAGACAGAATTTGTCTGCAAAAATACAGTGGATTAATTTAATTTTTTGTGCTGCAGAAATAAATGTTATTATAATAATAAATTAGCTTACAACCTTTCTCTTTTTAATATCATTAATACGTAATTAAGTCGATAAATCGTTGATAACATTTTGCTTTTAAAACTACATCAAAATAATGATAAATTCTAAAAGTTTTAGATTTTTTATGTAATTTGTAATGAACTAGATAATCCTTTTTATAAAAAAATATCTTTTTAAATAGATTTTAACATTACGTCATTATAAGAGTCAAACGTAGTGCTTCACTTGTACTGCAAATGAGTACAAATATATTAGAACAAACTGATGAATGAAACTTAGCGAAGGATGCAATTAAGAAATATAATGATTCAAGACATTTTATTAGTAAGTTTAATAGTCTTAATAATAATTTATATCGAAAGAGTTTCTGTCATAAATCAGATCAACAAAAGCGCATAATGATTGATAAAAAACTCAGGTCTACAAAGGTTGTACAGATCAATGTAAAATATGCCACCATCGAGCTAAAAAATGAAGACAGCGAAATTTTTTTAGAAAAATATATTTTAGCGTTTCACTTATAGGCAAACAGTACCTATGTCATATTAGAATTGAACATAAAATAAAGCCCGTAAACTTGAATTATTTTATTGTTTGATATAAAAAACAAGTTTAAAATAGGCAGTTAAATATGTATATTGACTATGTATTCCATATTAAAATTATACCGATTATAATATATAATATATTTTGATATTGGCAAAAATAAAAATAATCGTAAATTAAAATAATAAATGTCAAGCGTTATAAACCTATATAGCAGTTTCCTATAGCTAGACTGTCACCCACCTCGGAGTCGTAACACACCATCCCAAACCGTAGCTGCTACCATTCGGCCGCTTGGTACCGGGCACCGGAGACCACAACAACTGGAGTGTTTCCATGGAAATAAGGCCTGTGGGACAGGAGTAGGCGGTAAGGAGAGCATGTCCAAAGGTGAGAAGGTCGGGTGTGTTGGATAGGAGGCCTCCGCCGGCCCACTTATAGCTGTTATCGACATAGGGAACGTTCTCCAAGCGGCCCGTCTTGTTGCGTCGGTAGTGTCTGTGTGCGAGGAGAGGAGGGGGCGGGCCGGGGGTCGTAGAAACAACCGTTTAGATAGTTCACAAAACATCTGAAGTTATTAAATCAGCCGGATTGTAGAAAACACAACAATAGGAAATAAAAGACAAGGAAAGATGTCTCTTAAATGGTATACCATTTCTGATTTTAATTTAAATTATCTAGAACCTCTAAGACAAAACAAATCATGCTGATATTGGCAATAATTATTTCAGTGATTGTGGTATCTCGATTACAATTGGAAAACTTTATTGATCTAGATGGTAATACACAAAAAGCACGAAATACCGTGTACAGTAAGCACAAGCTGAATAACATCAACAAGCAAAACTATTTATGACGGCTGGCATTTCACACAGTGGATAATATGCAACATTGCTATAGTGTCGTTTAATAACCATAGAGATAATGTTTGGCAATATATCACGTGTGTTGCCTATTAATAATCGACAATGTCTATTAAAAATCGAATTGTACGTCGACTATAATACCATTTTGTCGTATGTGATTTTCAGATGAGATTGACCTACTTAGAATTTAACAGCTGTTAACTATAACATTATTTGATATAAATATTAGTGTTACGCAATCGGTATATTACAACAATAATGGATTAATGATAACGTTTTGCACCTCGAAATAAAATAAACTGGTTATTTTTAGTAAACGTCAAATATTGTGAAAATACACACAAATTTAAAAACTTAGTATTAATATATTTTTGAAATATCATCTTTTTAATAAGCATGTCGAACAACTAAAACTAAATCTATCATACCTAACGCGTCCAGATATTAAGGGATCATTAAAATCCAATGTGGTGTTCTCAAGTCCAAGCTTGTTGAAAAGTGTTGTCATCATATCCGCAAACTCCGATTTTTTCGGCGATGAGGTCGCTGCACCGCTGCTATCGTCCCGTTGTTGGCATCGCTCGAGTACCGCGCTGAGGAGGGTGTATCCATGAGTCGTATAGAGATAGGTCGTTCCAGGGGCTGAATGAAGGGCATCGTCTTTGAACAGTTTTAGACTGTCGATCACCGAAGTGAAATGGTCTTTCAGATAGTATTCCTCCAAGTCCTATTTAAGACAAATTCGTTTTAACTAGTTGAAATGAGAGAAAATGTGTATATAAAAGATGTATCTTCGTATCAAATTAATTATTATATAAAAAACCGAGTATATATTTCAACACGTTGTAATTTTATATGCCAATAGAACTGCTTTGTTCAAAATGGAAATTTTTCCAATAAAGCGGACGTATATGTTTTAGTTCAAACCAATTGTGTAAGTCTAGTGATGCTACCAGACATTTTCGTAATTTCCGCGCAGGTTCTAAACCGATACAAACCGAGCTGCAGATTCAAGTATATATAACATAAAACTTCATTAAATGATCTGCAATATGAAAACTTAATATTCAGGGTTCCCACGCTTTTGACTAAAAAAAATTCCATAGGTTTTCCATAGGAAAATCATAATTCCATAGGATCACAAAAATGAAAATATCAATAGTGCATAATATATACACTTTATTTATGAAATATACAATGTTCCATATGATACACATATTAATATAATTAACATAATATTCTCATGTATGTAATATTTAATGTTAAACTCTTTATAAGGTATTATAAACACAAACATGAATCTTTTTCGATTTTCGGGGTTGTGAAAAATGTAGATGTATGAGGCCAATCATATCAGTAACCTTTAGTTGATTTTGTTTTCCATGAGGAATTAGTGAAGCTTTATGTTTTGAAGATGTTGCATGGCATTGTAGAGCTCCAATTCCCATTGTCGATAGATAGAAATCTTTTCTGCACAATACACAATGAGCTTTAGTAGTATCTACACTTGCTTTTAGCCATGGAGAAAACTTCTCTGACTGAAGCCATGAGGTTTGAAAATAAGTTTTGAAGTTTTTAGACATTCAGAAACGCTGTAATTAATAATATATAAAATATTGAATTCATCGACTATAGAATATTATTATTAAAATTAGTGTCATATTATATGAGTGTTTTTATAAACGGGACACTGAGCATCACAAAAACATTTAAATTTCAAGTGTATCTAAAGGGTTATATTTATTCTGTAATAAATACAAA
>JAYRBW010123624.1:0-16758 GCA_036023295.1 Invenusta paracnida | reverse complement strand
CGCGATATTCCGGTGCGCGCACCTGTTCTCATTCGCCACGAAAACAAAAAACCCTGCTTAGATGGCATACAACAACAAGCAGGTCACAACACATATATCGACGAGCAACAACGTCTAGTTCACCGCTCGGATATCACTACTGAGCCTGCAGATACAAAACAAGCTCAATAGAACCCCTCAGCCGAGACTTCTCTTCCGAGGAGGAGTTCGCGCGAAAAGAATGTTCCCGATCGTTTTTTCTAACTTTTAGTTTTGGTGGAGATGTTATATATTGATTATCTCGTTGTCTAGACGTAGGTACTTATGCACGCTCGCTTGCTTGCTATTAACGCTCATTGGTTGACCGCATTCGAAGTTACGGCGTTTATAGTATATGTATACTTAAGGTCATATAATATTTCATTCATACTTTGCTTTACTGAACGTTCTAATACAATCATTATTACTACACCTATTCTTGGTATTTTCTTACAATCTATCAACTTTTTTTCGTGAGGTTGTTTTTCCTCCTGAGTAGTATTTTTAATAAGGGGGGACAAAAAGTGGGTCGGTAGAGGTACAGGTTATGGATTTTTCTGGGCAGAAGATATTGAGTAATTTGTGAATTTGGTTGTACAATTTGGTGCAATTATCGTCTTCGAATAGGTGTGTTGGTGTAAAACTGGTTGGTGTTCACATAGTAAGTTCCGCTTGTAGCCGATAGATGTTTTTGGGTTTTCTTTCGCGGATGAGGTGAACACGGCGCTCTTTTTTGATGGCCAGCTTTGGTGAACTCCAGAATATGTTATTATACCTTGATGGTCAGTTTGGATAGTGGTCTTTACAACTTTTATATGTTCATAATTTGGTCCTAAAATGTAGATACGGTCGAGCTTGTTGCTCCCTCTTGTGAGTTTTTGGACGATTTCTCTCATACATGTGTACTCGATGATCGTTTCGTTGGTTAGAGAATTGAAGTCACCTGCAATAATAATAGCAGCATCTGGGTAGTCGTTGATTACTTTTTGTCGATGACATGCTACAAGTGGGTTTGGAACTTTCTAAATGCTTTGTGCATCATTTGCTGTGTGAAAGTAAGCAATGTTTCTATCAAAAAGACATCAACTTCACCTCGATCTTCAAAATTTAATCGATTTCATATTGATTCTAATTGGAGAAAAATAAATTGATAACAGAGGTTATATATAGTTGGGTGAATATGATGGTTGTTTTAATAAATGCACATGATGATCATTAAAGAAATCACAGGTAATTCTGACTGAATGAGGTTTAGCGTTGTCTTGAATTAGGTACATATTTTCTACCAAAATAGGTCTGTCAAATGTTCTGAAATATGCAATCATGTCACGAATAAATTCTACGAGTATGTAGACTTCTATGTCAACTGTATATTCAATAATTCGATGAAAATGCTGTCCACGAAGACTTATAGCTACACAAGCTAAAGACTTTTATCATATATTGTTCTACGAGCAGTTTGAAGACGAGGAACATCAGGGGAATTCCAGGAACTAGGTCGTATTTTTTGTAATAAAACCTCTGTGATGACAAGGTTTAACACTGTCAAGCGATTCTGAAAAGTATCAAGCAGATTGGTAGCACACTGAACTCGTTGTTCATAATGAACCTCTATTAGCCTGTGAGGAATCCAAGTTGTTGCGAACCACAGTCTCTTAAGGTTTTCAGAGAGAATACGATGAATAAAAGTTTTTGGGAGATTTAGAAGAATAGACAAATTACGCACATATAAGCTGTTAAATCGTTTATTATTGCATTTTCAACAGCCTCAAGTGCAGTTATTCGTTCATCACTGATAGGTCTACCAGTACCTGGAACACGGTCAAATGTTTGTCGCTCACCATCTCGAAATTCCTTTACAATTGTCTGAGCCCAACGAATACTAATGTGTTATTCTGGCCAAGCAGTCTCTAACTTAATTTGTATTGTAACGGAACTAGCACCGTTGCGCCTTTCAGTTTCAATGTAAATGTACAGCCTGTGGCGTGTAGCTTCCATGAATTATTTATGAACACCGATTTATTATTGATTCACCAAATAGAATATACCCACAGAATAACCATATAATACATATATAAATCACATATGTAGGCTATCACATGATTTAAAACAAAGATAACCAATGAAAAACTTAGAAATAGATATTGTGAAAAACATAGGAATAGATATTGTACGTACTAATTAAAGAATCAATCATACAATTATAATGACTTGTAATTTAGTGATGTAAAAACGCCATTTTTACGGGACAGCCTATAGTAGGTATACAAAATGACATTTAATCAAAATGCAAGGTGGAGGCATGACATTTATAAGAAACAATCTTTAAACATCCTTTTGTTATAATTCACAACTCAAGACGGGATAAAGTTGTACAGTTTTAAATTAAAAAATGAGACCATAATATGAAGAGTTCATTATTATTAATTATATAATGTTCCAATTTAAATTATACAAATTATACAAACATAACCGAATGCAGCAAGAAAACATATAAAACGTAATGATAATAGATGCATATAATTAAATACCTATGTTTTAATTATTTATGATAAAGGTGAACATATACGTTATACTTAAAATTGCAAACTTTTAGCTTTAATGTAAACTATAATTTGTGAATGATGCTATTCTAAATTCGTTGAAATTAAACCAATTCTGGTTAATGGATGTCATCAACTTTTTGTGTGTTATTGTATATTGTTTGACAAAATTGATCGATCTTTTTTCAATAAGAAAACATCACAACTATGCAAGGTGAATGTCAAAATATCAACTGGATCTTCTTAATATCAACCCTGAACTGTATAAGATCCTCGAATCTGGGCCATTTACAAGGAGAACAGCATTTAACTTCTCAAGGAAGACTGTTGATTTAGCTTTAGAGCAGACCGTGAATCTAGAAAGTTCATCACGTACAACTTGTATATCTGCCCTATATTTGATATATCAACTGGTATATCTGCTCTCTGGTTTGATATCTGCCCTATATGAAACAATCTTGGAGGCCGACTTAAATTTTTGTTGACAAAATCAAATCGAGCAATCGGCAATAATTACCTTTTTAAAATGGCTTACCTTGATGACTGTTTATATGTGACAATAAAGCGGAATGTAAACCTTCTAGAATGAAAAGAGACAATGATAATTTACAAAAATCTTCGCTCACATAAAACGGACCTGCAATCCTTTTGAAGAAATGTTCAACAGCTAATGAATATTTTGACTGGTACATTTGCCTCTGCAGAAGTCATGGACTATTTGAAACCTACACGGAAAAGTGTAAATAAAAATACACCAAAATTTTCTTGAAAATTGTCAACAAACTCCAGATAGGTTTTAGAGACCTATTGCTGTCCATACTTTTTCAAATACATGCGTGTGAAGTAACAAAGGTAACGAAAAGGTAACAGCACTTAAATGTACAACAGATCTCATGGGGTAGAATGCCATTAACGCTTGTTCCACTATCACTTTTTAATACGCGATGGAACGATGGCTAAAACTGATAAAAGGGCTCATTTGAGATAACTGGAAGAATTATCTCAACCAGAAACGTCGAAAATTCTAAAGCTCTCAAACTTTAGACAAATTGGAGGATACTTACCCTTTGCTAGTTGACCAATCACCATATGAAATATTTACACTTTTTTTAATGACAAAATACTAAATATGATAGTGATAGTGAAAAAGACCCAAATTATGCAACCTAAAAAAATCAGCATGATTTTAAGTTTTGGAAATCTGACTTGCTTGACTGGTTGGCCATTCATTTTACAACTGGTATAAACAAAAGACCTCAAGAATGGATGTACTGGAGGGAGCAAAGATGACCTAGTAAGATGTCCCTTTATATCTAAAATAATGTCCCACAAGAGATTCAAAAGTATAAAAAGTATGCTGCATTTCTCCAGCAGTAATCAAATTGATCCCAAAGACAATTTTTTTGAAGTGAGACAATTAGTAAACTTAACCAAAAAGTCTTTAGGGCAGTTTGGTATTTTCAGTAAGCACTTGTCAATTGATGAGCAAATGATCCCTTATTATGGGAGACATAATTGTAAAATGTTTATGAAAAATAATCCCATTAAATTTGGGCATAAAGCCTGGGTCATGGCAAGCAGTACTAGTTACCCATTTGATTTTAATTTATATGAAGGGCTGATCCTACCAGAAAAGGCTCATTGGGTAGTTCTGTACAGTTTTAAATCTTGTAAAGTCATTGATAATTGTGCAAATCATGAATTATACTTTGATAACTATTTTAATTCACATAGTCTCTTGAGTACTTTGAAAAATATGTCTCTGAGGGCAACAGACATCATTCGTGAGGACAGAACAAATCATTGTCCTTTAATGTCTAAAAATAAATTCACTAAAACAAGCAGACCCAGTCAAAAATATTTGTCGAGGCAATTCGGGGCCCAAATGGGCTTAATTAGGGCCCCAAATTGGGCTCAATTCGAGTTTCAAGATTTGCCCTCATATAATTGAGCCCAAATAATTCCATACTTAGCCCAAATCCGCCCGAACTCAGCCAAAATTGAGCCAGTATTAGCCCTAAATTACCCATAATTGACCCCGAAATCAACCAAAATATGCCCGAACTCAGCCCAAATTTAGCCAGTATTAATATTTAGCCGGTACCCAAAAAGACTAAATCAGCCCAAATATGCCCGAACTCAGCCCAAATTTAACCGGTATTAACCCTAAATTACCCATAATGGAGCCAGAAATCAGCCAAAATATGCCCCAACTCAGCCCAAAATTGAGATAGTATTAACATTAATTTCCAGTAATTGAGAAGAAATATGCTCGAACTCAGCTTAAAATAATCCCAAATACGGCCAGAAATAACTTAAATTGAGCCAGAATTATGCCCTAATTCGCCGTAGATATAAAACGATTAGCCATATTATTTAAAAGATCAAAGTGCATAATTACAAAAAGGGTTATATTGCATAAAAGACATGTAAAATCAGTACTTGATAACAAGTACAAAAATTGTTTGGGATACATTATAATAATACATAAAATACCTACTAAAAACATAAAAAAATATAGGTATCATTACAATACAACGAAAGTTGAGATCGATAGTAAATAAATAACAAAACAATTACAATAGAAAGCTAATCGTGGAGATTACACTCGCAATTTTTAGTTGTAGCACAGGCGGAGTGGGCGGGACTGTTACAATTTATTTTACTACAAAACACGATCTCTCCGTGAAATGTTAGTCCACAAACAATACAGCGATCGTCTTGCAGAATTGATAAGTTCTGCACTAGCAGACGCTTCTTTACGACTCCTACAGAAAGGGAAAAATAGAAAGAAATGTTCACAATATAAAATTTATTTGAATAAAAAAAATTAGTAAAAGCTCAGTTAAGATAATCAGTCAATAATAACAAAATTACACAATAAAAGCATTTGTAGTCAGCACAAAACTTGACAAAAATTATAGTAAAATATTTTTTACGCATCAAGGAGTTTCTAACAGGACAATAACAACTTATATGAAAAGTATAATTTCAAAATTACTTAAATAAATAAGTGAGCGGAACTAACAGGAATTACGTAAATAACTTTATTAAAAAATATGTACAAACAACAAGCTTTAAATAAACCAAGATAGCAGGCATGTGATTGCAAGACGAAAAATAGTCGAAAGACTATAATCTTTTGTAAGACATGGCTATGCGGCTATTATATGACCAAGAAGCAGTTTCATGTATTCTAAAGAATTACTTTGACTGTGCTTATAATCTCTAAAAACGGGATATTTAAGTGACTGTATATTTATTCAATTTAAAGTATTTAGTGCTAAATTTTAAATTTATAGAACTGTTACTACATTTGTTAGCACAAATGATTGTACTACAGTTCCTCGAACATTAGCTGATATATTACCCCCCCCCCCCCATTAATTTTAATAGCATATATGAATCGATCTCAAGATCAATCAAAATAGCCCTCAAAAATTCGGAATTATCACATGCCTGAGATACAACGCTTCTGAATAAAATGAATAAGAAAAACATACCCATAATTTCCGCAGACAATCGTCTTTTCTCCTGGCCACCAAAACGATCACGCGAATTGTAGAAAAACAAATCAAACTCGCTTTGAATCTTCGAGTCTAGGGTGTTTTTGGGAAGAGGATGTCGACGAATAGCAGCTGAAAAACAGACAAACATATAATCTATGTAATATCAAAAGCTGTGCACCAATAAACAATCATTGTTTAACAAATGTACATCTAAAAAATTTGTAATACATATACATATATGCAAGTTAATTGGGCCATAGTAGCTGAACCATAGTTAACAAATTAAATCATGTGCAAAAAAATAGGAATAGGCGTTACAAAGTTAACTTGTATACCTACAAAGTATACAATGTTGCAGTCGACATATATATATATATATTATTATTAAATGCTACTGAAGTTCAATTAACGACATAAAAACCAAAAAATTCATAGACCCACAGCGGTCAATAGACTTGCAGAAATTATAAAGATATTTTTAGTGCCTATAAATAATCAGGGGGGAAATGACTTACCACAAATATAGTCGAGGATCTTGGCCACGGATATGTTATCCGCTCTGCCCGTACGCGTACAGATTGTCTGCATGTTGTCAGGAAATAGCTTCCCCAACATTCATTTGAGTGAGAGGCCAAGATTGTTTGAATTGGAGACTTAACCATAAAACCTAAAAGAAAATGTAGATTAAAAAATTATAACTCTAACACTATAGTTGACAAGGTAAAAATACTTAGTGAACTATACAGATTAACAAATAAATAATTTATAAATGAGGCAATAAAATTTTTACAAATACAAAAAAAATCAAAATTTTGGCATTCTTGACCATAGTTAACAAATTAAATCATGTGCAAAAAAATAGCAATTGGCGTTACAAAGTTAACTTAAAGTATACAATGTTGGAGTCAACATATATTATTAAATGCTACTGAAGTTCAATTAACGACATAAAAATCAGAAAATTCCTAGTAAGAACTGTGCAAAAGTAAAATCTTTAAAAACATTTCTTTACTTTTATCTGAAATAATCAAAAGTAGATTACGAAACTACATGTACATATGAACAAAAGAGTACGTATTCAAATGCAAAGCATGCATTATATCCATGAAGCGTTGATAGCGAGTGGTGTCACACACTTTTTGTGAAACCATAGTTGTCACCGGTCTTAAGCAATCTAAAAATGAAATATTTTTATAATATATATTATAATTGAGACGCGATACTACAAAATAACAGATATAATAGCATTTAAGTAAATGATGTGAAAAATAAAGGAAGCTTGTATTTATAAGATTACGCTAATTATTATTAAATGACGTCACCCTACCAACAATTTAAAAAAGCCTACGATTATTTAAAAAAAATCAAATTAGCTAGTTTATATTAGCAATATATAGATTTCCTTGACATCACAAAATAATGGGATGTTGGCTTTCATTAATGGGATACATTTGAGAAATAGGATGAATGTTTTTAAGGCTTACATGAATATAAACTTTACGTATTTCAATAACGTCAAACATAATGTTTATCAACCGATTACTGTATAAATTGGAAAACATTCCAATATTATTTAGTATAATATTTAAGAATATACTCTAAATTGACAAATATTATCTATGCATCTCGATTGAGATTTAATTACAATATCTGGAAACTCCGTTAAATTAGATAATAATTGTATCATTGTACTATAAGACACAATTCATTAAATTGGACATTTATTTTACACAAAACAATTCCAGCTTTAGACAAGCAGTCAGGTGACACTAGACTTACAAATATTCTACATTAAAAGTTATACTAAATATAAATGTATTAATTGCTTTTATGTAATTAAAGAGATGCAGACTAAGGTAAACAATCGATATACAGCCTATAGCAAAAATATTATTTTATTGAAAAATGCTTTACCCAGTCGTCCTTCCGACCACCAACGTTACATGAGCTGCCCTCCTCACCACACCAATCTCCGTCCTAGCCGAAAATCCTAGAGAGGTGGAGGCATACCTCCGCAAGCTCCGGCTCGTGTGACGCCGCCGCAACAATAACAATAACAACCACACCAGCGATAGAGATTCTCCTCGTTTTCTGCATCTGCTATAATTATCCGCCACATCACATGACGATAGCGGAAAATCGCCTGTTGCCGAGCGTCAAAAATGGCGGCTGCAGATGCGTCGAAGAAGAAGTCTGCAAACACCACAACTTAATCGGTCTGTCTGCACACTGTGTGGTACAATTCTTTGGCGGAAATCAGGCCATCCTTGCTTCTTCGATAGATTACTATATATTATTAGAAAGAAGATGTTGTATGAATGTAAATAAAATGTAATGTATTTATTGAAAACATTTAAATCTGTTCAAATATATTCGAGATAATTTGAATACAGTTAATTTTTTAGAAAAATACCATATTTGTTTAATAAACATGCAAACATAACAATAAATAAAAAATCCTATTTAACCCTAGCCATACTGAGCTCTTTTGCGCTTCCATATACCGGAAGTGGGGCGTCATTAGGTTCCCAATATTGTTTTTAAGAAATATTTCTTTATATATAAACAAATGTATTTTGTAACAGAAACAGTCCCACGATTGGGTTTAACTGATATAATTTTAAGATTTCGGCAAGCGAATAGGAAAGTAATATGTTATTACAATACATTGCCGTATTGGAGAAATATTTATATTATTTCATTCACAGGTATATATTTTCATTTAAGAATACCGTTTGTATATTTAAATGGCTTTTAAAAGTTATTAAAAATATATAAGTCCCGTACTGTAAAAATGTATTGTTGTAATTTGTGAAATATAAGCATATTAAATAATTTAATATCGTACGTTAGTGTTTCACAGATTATATATATATAATATATACGACGCATATATATATATATATGCTGCAGCTTAAGAATTTGTTTTTATTCATTTCGTGATATTTTTACAACTTTTAAAACATGTTGCTACATTTCTTTTTGAATAATTTGGATTATAATACTTATTTCATATATTATGTATTATTTTTCAATGCGTAAGACTTGCTTAATTTATATTATTACGCTTTTGTACTATACAGTTGAAATATCAAGATGATATTAATACATCCATAAATTAAACAGTATGAAACTAACAATGACTTTTTATATACCGCGTATTGTGTTGAAGTTAATAAATATAAGCAATTATTTTTTAACGATTTCATGAAAACAATCATTTGACAGTAAAATACTATGTGTTTTATAAGCAAATATTAAATATTTGTTTCATAAAGGAAAATATCTTACTGGGCCTTTCCTTTTGTTATATAAAAAAATTAATGTTCGTTGTCTGAACTAATAATTTTTTTAAATAAAACAATTGCTAACATACATTTAATTCAATCTGAGTTCTTTAGTCAAGATTTTTTGTTGGCCAGCAAATTGTCCACGTCATGCGTATTTAGTACCACCGTCATATTTCCCTCAAATCGCTTTCGCGATAAAACAGCGATGTCAGACTGCAGAATCTGTTTTGATAGAAAATACAAAAACTGAATGAAATATGTATCTGATGCAATTGGTTGTAGGTGTTATAGCACTTGGATGAATGAATTATAATAAGTAATTAATCATTATTATTCACCTGGGCTTCCAGCCATGCGTTTTTCGATATTAGCGAGTCCCGCAGATATCTCACGATGGTAATATTTGGCAGTCTAAAACACATTGTTACATCTTGCTCAGTTTCCGCTCCTTGCTCAGGACCAGCGAGGAAGTTGTGCTAGGGTGAGGAATGTCGGATTCGTTTGCAGGACGAGAAGTGTCAAAACCAAAGGAAACACGAGGTTTATTCTATGAGATTTAAAGGGAAAACATCATAATAGAAAGAATAATATATTAAAAGTGATTTTCGTTGAATAAAAAAAATTCGAAATATAGGCCATACCGGTAAATTTGACCGCCTGTGAAAATAATGTTATTGAATTATAAAATAATTGCGTCATCGAGTTATACTCATTTATCTTTCCACATAGACTTAGAAGTGATCCTTTAAGTATATGGCTTTCCATAATCTTAAAAAAATTGAATTAGAAAGTTCAGTATTTAACATTATTAAATTCCAGTTTATATAAATCGATAACCACGATCATCAGTTACAATTTATATTTTTGTAATCATATCTGCACACAGGAAAATATGTACTTTTTAATTAAAAGTTTGCGACGCGTTGATCTGAATGCCACTAAAATTCATTGTATTACTATTGCATCTTGGCCTGAAGAAGCCGATTCTGTACGACACATTCGAAGATATGTCAATAATTTCGTGGAGAATTCATAGACTCATTTCAAAGAAAATAAGGTAGGGGAAAAAGAAAAGTGATGTCCGATTGCAAAATATTAAAGCTGTTGATAATGTAATTCAACAAGATAACGCAATATCCATTCCTCAAATAAGCTAACTGTTAGACATCCTATGGTTCAAAGAATTGTGTTTGAGGATCTAGAACGGCTATAATTCCACACAAAGTGGGTGCCCCATACACTCAGTGATGGCAACAAGGCAGTCAAGGTTCAGCGTTGTCAGGTTTTCCTAGACGCCGGCTCTCGGGGGGGGGCGGACTTATTTAAAAAGACTCAGTTACAATATTATATGAAAATATATTCTACTGCCAAAACATGAAGCCTCGAAATTCTACTGTCTGTTGGATGAGTGCAGCAGGTGATGAATCAATGTCACAAGTTGCTCGAGTAGGCGATCAAATTTACCGGTATGGCCTATATTTTATGTAAACATTTTTACTAATTTATTAGGGATCTATTTGTAACTTATGAATTAAACGGTCTAATGTTCAAAGAGTTATGAGAAGTAAAAATAAATTACATATTTTGCTGTTATTTTTTACATGAAACTTCATCAAATTTATGCATTTATGAATTTAACATAATATTTTTATAAGTTGTACATAGTTAAACTGGAATATAAAAGGAGAAAAATTATTTTAAAATAAACCTTTTAATTTTTGGAATAAAAATTATTTCATTTTTCGATTGTTACAATTACAATTATGAAATCAAAAATTACTTTGCACAAATAATATTATAATATTTACTATTATTTCGGTGTTCTAGTAATTAATGGTCATAATAGTCAACTTTATTCGTAATGTTCATTTAAGTTTAACACTAAGAACAAACATGATTACAAATAAGAAAATAATAAGCGTAAGCTTATAAATGTATTTGCTTTACGCAAAATATTAATTAAATTTCCGCAAATTAAAAAAGTTGAACAATTAAAAACAAAAATGTATAACAATTTTGTCAAGAAACAGAACACTCTAACGAAAAATTATTCAAACATACCGGATTGAAGAAAGCTGGAAATACAATAATAAGTTGGTTTATGTATAAACAAATAATTAATGAATATATTAATGCCGAAAAACAACAAATTTCTATATTCCACTCCCAATTATGCAAGAGCTTGTTAGGCACATTGATTAAGACCCACTGTCACCTGGATTACTATGTATGTATAGTAATACTATTTTTCACAATTATCTGTTTTTCTCTCTTACTTGTATATGTAGAGAATTTTGTAAAATTTATATTGCACAAATATAATATCTGTACGAAATAAATAATAGTTAAAAATTAAGTTATTTTGTCTCAATAATGAACTTTATCACGGCTTATTCACTTTCTATACTTACTTAATTATAATAGTACATGGTATAACATATAATGAATATGTACATAATATATAACATCTATGTACATATCTCCAAAGAATATCGACATTAGGTCTAAACTCAAGATTACCGGTTTCCATCCTAATGTTTCATATTTCCTTCAAAATTTACTTTAAAATGAGTAATATTAACTTACATAGTATTGGGTAAGCTTTCAAGTTATTATTTGATTTAATAATAGCCGAAAATTTATGATAATCACTTTGTAGTAATAAAATAATAAATAGTAATAAAAAGTTCGAAAAACATTGTTTTATTTCAGTTATTGAAATTAACAATTTAATTAACCTACAATGGAAACGGCTTTTTGAAAAATATGGATACCTGTTGCGTCTAGGACCTCTACACCATTTTTTACGAGCATGGGGATGCTCCGTTTCGTGAGCGCTTTCTTTCTCGACGAACACATTCAACCTTGTTTCGTGCTAGGCGGCTTTCAATTCGTATCCGGTGTCTGCGGATGAATGGCACCAAGCTTATTCGCTTTCCTGAAGCACATCTACCCAGGTGTACAAGCTTCACCCAACTAAAAATGAGAAAAACCAATATATAATTATTGACAATATAGATTAAATATATTGAATATAGAATCATTTGTTTATTGCATAAATAAGCATAATATCTATCTTTACAGGTTCACATTTTAGTCACTATAGGTATATAGAATAGCTGTGGATTGCAACAGTTTTTTTAATAAATAGATACACCACACTATATGTAGTATATTTCATGAAGGGGTAAGAGTCTTTTGATCAATAATAAAGTTGTAATACAGTTCTACAAAGCAATAATTCGGTATAATTGGATAGATTGTAATTAGTTGTATTTTTTCAAAGTAGTGGAATTAAGTAATATGTACATTAATTTTTTGAATACATTTTATTAATTTTATTAACAATGCTTCAGTGCGAGTATACTGTTAAATACCTATGTCTAAATAAATAATTATTTGACATAACTCTCACATACTGCTTTTAAAACAATGAAGATTTAGATTATTTCATTATTTTTATCAATCCAATGAATCATCTCTCCAAAATTTCTGAAAATATTATACATTTTAAATGAAAGAATTATTAAACTAATGTACAGATAATACTTCTAAAAGGTTCCTATTGTATTTGAATATGGATATTCAAACTTACGAGAACCAACTTTCCACTTTGGCATTAGAAATAGGGTCAGAAATTCCTGTTCCCTTAAGGGAACAATTCGCCCATAAAGGAAACGTTGGAAGCCATAATCTGCGGACCTCGTCTATGATCCCCATAATAAAGAAAGGATTTTCCTCAGCATCGGGAATATCAGGGATACTGTTTTGAACAGACACAAAAAATCAGAAAACGACGAAGCCACAGCAATTGAAACATTATGATTCCAATCCTCTGCTGTCGAAACGCGCAAAGCGTCCACTTCCATAGATAAATACGGTGGGATGTGAGCGACCTCAGCGTCCAACTTGTCTCGCGCAGTCGTAATGTCTTGGGATATATTTGGTGACAAGAACACCGTGTGCATTATACTCCATAAATTTGCCGCATTAAGTATGGAATCTGCTGTAATAAGGGCTGGTGGAAAACATTACTTCTGAAAATTAATTTATGTAAAGTATAATATAGATGGAATAGGATTATAAAGGCGATTACATCAACCCCAACAATATGATCCGTTGTTAACAAAATATAAATTTTGTTATATTAAAACTTTTCGATATTTTCTCAGTTAAACTTGATCAATTACGTACCCTTTGTCTTGCTAACGGAAATAGTGTAATATTTGATAATTTAAGTTTGTAATTACAAGTGATAATAATAGTTAAATTAATGACATATTAATAAATGAATACATTTCATAATTTCAAACGAAATGAAATGTATTTGATAAATTACTTGTTATTTATATGTTATAGTTTAATTTAAAGTGATTATTTCTTGTAATTTGTGATGTATTTCACTAGAATGTAAAAAACGTGTAGTCCATATTATACGTATAAATATCATGATTATTTTATACATTATGTGAAGTAGACATTAATTTTATTACTTCACCGAAGAAATATAAGCATTAATATTTATTGATATTCGTAATAATGGACAGAAATTGTTCATTATTAAAATTTGTACAGTCTATAAATGTTAAAAAATACTTTAGAAATGTTTAGCAAGTTGTGAAATATTATATTAATTTGATCATAAAATTTCACATATTGCACAAAATATGCTTGTAGAAAATAGTAGAAAATACAACTATAACCTACCTGCAATACAATGCATAAAAGTTCGCCGGAGCTCCCAATTTCCGTGGAACCGCTCTACTTTCATGTGCTTTCCAACTTTTGATAAGAAGTGACTTGCACAAGACATAATAATTGGCCGAGCCGACACATCATCGACATCGTTGACCAGTCGGTTATACATATAGGCGATATAGTCGGACAGGCGACGTCCACAAAATACCGCAATGGTTGCATGGATAAAGACCCATGATGAATCGGTCACCACAACTATGGGATCTCCTCGCGTTGACGTTAGACGCTCGCCTTCCAAACGCAAACTCGAAAAGCGCAACTTTTGCAACCAAAATATGACATCCTCTGTTTGACATTCTGAAGTAAAAAAATCCGAGGAACTGACTCCGACAACTTTGGATTTGGGGCTGCAAGGAATCGCGCTTAAGAAATATAAAGGTTTCTTTATATATTGGACTTGTTTGATTAGGCCAGCTGCTACATCAACATGTTATATACTGGGTACTTTAGAGACAGTATCCTTGATGGATGCGATTTGTGATTCAGAATGTAGAATAGCCTTGATGGGATCAAGTCCAATGTTCTAAAATATCAATATATAAGATAGTCACATATATAACTTCTATACGCAGATTTTATTACAAGTATGCAATATTTAAAATAAAAATTAGAAATGTTTAATTTAAAAATTAAACTTATACTCATATAAACTTAATAACAAAAAGGAATGTAACAATAGAAAATAGGAATAGTATATACAAATGAATAGATTTACAAATTTTATCATACGTCGATTAATGTAACTAATTAAATATTAAATGTAAAATTTAAATAACTACAAAATATGAAAATGTAGTGTAACAATGTTTTATGTGTATTAAAGAACCATACTGAAACGGATAGTTTCAAAGAATGGTAAAGCTTATGTATTATTGACGATCAAATACTTGTTCATTCAGTAACTTACGTGTACATAACCTTGAACACAGGAATCGGGATTTACAGTCTCTCTGTACACTCCGGCCAACAGTAGTAATTGTTGCATTTGATCCTTTGGCCAGTCCAGGGGAATGATTTGGGAACTTTTCATCTTTTTCACGGAAGGAAGAGTAGGTGCAGCCTCACCGAACTCATTACACCCATCTTCATACGTTTCAGTTGAGCTCTTCCCAAAAGCCAATCCATCTCGAGCCGCATCGTTAGCTGCTGTTGACGCTCGAAATCTCGGTGAAGGGACATCATGATCTTCATCTTCTGTAAACTCCAAGGTGATCCTTTCATCAGACCATTCGTGTACCCGTACTTTGTCAAAGACGTTTAAATATACTACCTAGACTAGACACGATAATAGAAAGAGAGACAAAATATATGTAATTCTTCGGTTGACATCTCAGCCAATCAAAATCAACTATAGCTATGGAAATTTGGTAGGCAAAAGAATGCGTACATAAACTATAAGGGAAACCTATGCATATTTTTTATAAAATCGCGGTCATCGACAAACTTTTTCATTATTTAAGTTATACTCTTAGAAATTACATATGTTTTAGCTGACATTCTGACGCACATGTCTATAATTTTACTTTTGATATCAATATTTTATACCAGGTACATTTTCGCGTTTGAAAATCGACCGTTTATACTATGAAAGATAGTATATTTATTTATTTTGCCTACCAAACAAAAAATCGATTGGAAACCGAAATTACCGATATTTCGGCGCGTGTCTAGTCTAGGTAGTATATTTAAACATCTTTGGATTTAGTACAATTGGGGTGTGAACATTTAGGGTCAATTCTGTGAAAATGACAAAAAAAGAAAATATTTATAGTAATACATTTAATACTGTGAAATCGGTTTATTTTCGCATAACATGGATAAGAAGTGACAATTATATATATATATATATGTATATAAATACCAAATTTTGAGTCGCCATAAAATAATAAAGAAACATATATATAAAACATTTCGCAAAACAAAAAGACTAATATATATGTACTAGGTAAAAATGAAAATTTTGAATTGTGCTGGTACTCTATTTAAAGTGTACTACACAAATGTTATCAAGTATTTAAACATTTTTAAATTTATTTTTATGTCTACCTCAATAAAGCAAAACATTTCTATCTTTGTTTGATAGAATAAATATCTCACAACTATCTATAGAAAACATTGGGTACTACTTTATAAAAGAAATGTCACATACATTTCTATAATATTGGCAGAAATAAATGTTTTTACAAAATATTTTATAAACAAGATTCTTAATATACCTACAATTACACATTGGATGGCTTATACATGATTGAATCCAAAGCTGAATCTGTGGATGGCTTATACACACTAAACCTTAACGTAAATCTTATATTTGAATCCGAAGCTGAATCTGTGGATGGCTTATACATCCTATATCTTAGTATTTATCTTATATTTAAAATCCAAAGCTGAATCTATGGATGGCTTATACACACTATATCTTATAGTATTTATCTTATATTTGAATCCAAAGCTGAATCCGTGGATGGCTTATACACGCTATATATTAGTAATATCTAAACCTACGGCAGTAGGTTGTTAGCTCATGTAGCTCATGCGAGCAACCTACGTACAGAAGGTATAATAGAATACCACAAGAACGGTCATTTTT
Organism: Invenusta paracnida; assembly: GCA_036023295.1. Lineage (NCBI taxonomy): Eukaryota > Metazoa > Platyhelminthes > Proseriata > Coelogynoporidae > Invenusta > Invenusta paracnida. Next base: position 50 of record JAYRBW010123624.1, on the reverse strand, counting down.
AAACCGCTACCATTTAAAAACTAATTTATATTTTGAAATGATTTAACTTC
>JAYRBW010123613.1:0-16760 GCA_036023295.1 Invenusta paracnida | reverse complement strand
TGTCCCGACTTTACAGTGTTAATTGTGCTTCGCGTCGCTGGCCGCTTGCAGTGTGGGCCAACATGCTGGACATCGCTGCAATCAATGCGTGGATCGTTTTTAAGAAGAAAACTAAGAGCACAATATCTCAACGAAAATTCATTCTGCAGCTCATCGATGATCTGCGCCAAGCTGATAATGTGATTCTAATCCACACGTTCTGCCACCTGTTCACCTTTTACCCTTCAACCTACTCCTCTCAAACGCAAGAAGTGCCACGTTCCTGGATGCCGCAACAATTCTGCCTCAATCTGTAAATTCTGCTCAAAAATAACTTGTGGCAAATGTGATACAGGACAATGCCTATATCTAGTTTCTTGTCAAACATGTGCGAACATGTGACTATATCTCCGTGATTTCGTATTGACTTACGATATTTAGACTTCAATATAGATCCCTATATATAGAATCCGTACTTTAGATTGCTAATTAATATTATATTACACTTTGGAACATTATAACTTATTTTTATGCGCTTTTACAGAAAATAAAACACTGGTTTACCAAAATACCCTTTTCAAAACTTGAAACTACTACATGTAATGTAAAAGTGAGGGCTTAGGATAATTTTGAAATAGAAGTAGACGGGAAAATGTATATTACCTATACCTACCAGAATGTTTCTCTCAATGATACTTTTTATCTTGTAAGTCTACCCAATTCAACACTTCTAATTTTTATTTACAAACTTTGCAAACAGCTTGGAATAATTTCTGAATTATTTTATTAATTTACTACCTATTTAATACATTTTTATAAAAGTCTACATCATTTAGTTTAAGTAGTGATTTATAAATTGATAACATCCATTCTGTATATTTAAATAACACGTTTCTATTATAACTTCCTATTTGTACTTCTCGCGTTGTATTTTTTCATAATCATATTTCACAAATGCGCTATACGTACGTATAATTACATTTACTCTCAGTTCTATTTTCTTCTTATCATATCGTTATTTAGTTGAACTTATTACTATAGTGCAACCTTACCCATTATCTGCACTCTATTATGTAATCTATATGTCTTCCAAACTCGTGGAACATTATTTTTTACTATTTCTAACCATTTACTCTGTACCAATTACCATTTTGTAACTTTACTTTTCTGTACATACTTGCATTAATTGGACTAAGAATAAAATTTGCCAACTCAAAGACCAGAGAATATGTGGGGCTTATTGACTTCTTACTCTTATTCTCAAGAAGATTATCTGTGATTTTCATATATTATTTTCAATATAAACATTTCTCTACATATGTGTTCATGTGTCCGTAGTATTGAATTTATACATTTAAATAAAATGTTCTATTTAATTCATCCTGTTCGTTGATTTATTTACAAAATAATTTTAATTATCCTACTTCACTAATTAAATGTAATAAGTAATTATATTTATTTATTTTAGTAAACCGACTGGTTTACTATGACTATGAGTGGTCGTTAATGTTAAGTAGTCTGTTTTAAAAACGATTTAAAGGGCTGATTATGTACTGATACTAAACCGATTCTGTAATTCTGACTACTTTCCGACTGGTAAAATAACTACTTTTTCTAACAGTGTAGACATAAATAGTTTTCTAACGATGTAATATCTCTTTCTCCCATTTTTGGGTACCGCAAAGACTATTTGTATACCTATATATAAATAACAATCTAAATGTCAAAAAGACTGCCTCAGTTTGTTTCAAGCACACACAAATCACGTATCTGCTTTGTTAACAAGACAATAAAATGCATATTGCTATTAGGTGAGGAACATTTCTACCTCCTATTTATTACATGCTGAATTCTGTTATACATATAATATGTGTGTAACAAATTTAAGATTTATGTTACTATTAGATATTTGTCATTCTTTTATATGTGTACATATGTATATGTATATGTATAAATAATACTTAGATATAATATAATATAAATATATAATAAAAATCTATTGACTATTTCATAAGAATTGGTTGTTCACGACGTACGCCAGAAGAAGTAAAAGTTGTCACTGAACACGTTGATAGGTGTATTTTTTTCACAAAAGTCAAATTTTCTACCATATTGAAATTACGCACTTATCCTCACGTACATGGTCTTCTGTGTGGACTTATTAAACGTTTACTGTTTTTCTGGAGTAAAATTACATTTAAAAAGTATTGCTTGATAGATTCTACTAATTTCGATTCGCTTGATTCAAACAGCGATGTCTTTGGCCCAGGGATATTTAGTTATATTTATATATTTAATTTATTTAATTTATTTGTTATTAGTTATAAAGTTGTAAGCATAGAGTAATTATACATATAATTACTTTATGGTTGTAAGTATATATAAATACTTATTTATATGTAAATTTCTTATAGATATTATAGCCATAGAGTAATAATACTCTATTACTCTATGATTATAGCTATGCTATACAGTATTAATACTGGTATTATGTAGTTATATATATTAAAGTTATTTGAATAGTTTAAAGTAGATATTTAATACATATGTGTCTACGTGTCTTTTGCACTCATTTGTGTCTTGTTCGCCCAAATCGATATACATATGTGTCCTGTGGGCTCCACCACTCCTTTAATTTTTGGAAAGTGGATTCTATAAACAGACTAATCGATTAAATTAAGTTATGATTTTTGAATCGACAATCCACAACACTTCAAATAATATTTTATATTGACAAACTTTAAACAAATAAGTAGCTTTAGTATAGTCAGTAGGTTGTTTTAATGTAATTAGGCCATAAAATCGATAGATCAATTTAAACAAATTTAAACAAATTAGATATTTTTTAACAACAACTAATTCCAAAGTATCGATGTACCAAATTTCATCTCAATTAGACTACGGGAAGTTTGTTTTAAGAGTCGCACGAACGAAAAGTTACATTTTTGGTTACATTAGGTAACATAAGTAAAATTTTAAAATATATATTTCGTTATAATATATAAAATAACTGTATAACAAATATTGAAAATAAAATGTTTAACTTTGTTATACTTTTGTAATACTACTGCTTTTATGAGCAGTACTACATATATTTCACATTATTATATTTATATTTGAAATTAAATATCTGAAATAAAGCACATATTATTTATGTACTTATGTAGCTTTATTATAATTTTCAATATTACAGAATAATAAACTTCAGGATCTTCTTAATCTAGTTAGATAATATGGAAGAATTTCGTTCTGTGCTAAATTTCGGAAATGTGTTAACAACTATAGGATGCTTTCTGGGCGCAAAAGACACATATTATATCAAAGGGGCGCATAATACACTTTAGGGTGGACAGACCTTTTTCTAGGGCGCACAAGACACCGATATATTTATATATATATGTATATGTAATAATATTAAAAATTATATAACAAAAATATTTTTTTAATTCAAATTTAGTGATTTTAAGTAAATAATTGGAAACACTTTATTAGATTTTAATAAATTCAAATAGATCAAGCTGAGTGATTTTTATTCATAATTTGTAATACTACAAAAATGTATAATTTTCGATTTGTGTATTTACTGCAAACCCACTTTCGGGTTGAAGGAAGTTCTTAACCTGTACATAAGGACTACTTTAATATCAGGGACATTAAACGAATGTAAATTAGTGTAACTATAAAATAAAAGTAAGAAACTTAATAAAAATTGAACTTTTCCGTAGAGCCACTGTTTCAGATGCATAAAAAAGCATATTAGATTAGACCACTAATATCATCTGCAGAACGTGTTGCATCACCTCTATTGATTACCCGGGGCCGGGGATTACTGTGACATTAAAGAATTATATGCTTCATAAGAAACCTATTTTAAAATCGAAAATGACTGATACATAAATTGAAAAGTTAAAATCCGTAACGATATGTTTGGATCTATAGTTGAAGTTGAATAATTCCAAATTCAGTCTAATATATAAGTTAGTAAGTGCGAAAGCAATCGGTACAGTGTCAGCTTATAACACACGCACCCTTGTTAATAATAGTGTGCACAAATATTTCATATAAGGTTTTGTTATGCTATTTTTATTTACATATGCTTTGTGCACACTATGTACAGGGTGATTCATAAGTCCCTACGACATAGAATTTTATAAAAAAAAGATAATCATGATAATCTAAATTTCGTATTATAGTTAATAATAATAGATAATATATATCTACAGTAAAACACAACAATATAGTCATTTATTTATCATAGGGTTCAACCCGTAAGCCGCTCTTTTCTACACATAAATGCATTCGTCGAAAAGTTGGATTGTTGATCGACTTGAGCCAGACTTCTGGAAAATTTCGAAATTGTTCCGTGATTATTTCTTTTAATCTAGCAACATTTTGGGCTTTTTGGGCAACAATCTCAGGTTTCAGAATGCCCCACAAAGCATTGTCGCAAGATGTAAAATCAGGATTTCGAGGTGGCCAAGGGATAGGACCAAATTTCCCTACCCTACGATCCTGGAAGGTGTCATTCATAAAATTCCTTGTTCTGATAGCAGTATGAGCTAGGGCTCCATCTTGCATGATGTGAGAGGATAGCAGAATTTCTTTCTCTTGTAATGCCGGGATAAACTCATCCTGAAGCATTTTGATATAATTATCTGCAGTTACCCCGCCTGTGAAGAAGAATGGCCCAATGAGATATCTCGCCGACATATTTCTGCCCAAACCAAAACGTGTGGTGGGTGTTGCCTTACTTGTTCCTAAAAATAGGGATTTTTTTGGACCAAAATAGCATATTTATTGAGGAGCCTTTTCCTTCTGCATAAATCGCACATTCGTCGGTAAAAAAAGTTTTTCTTTTCTTACAGGGTTGTCATATTTATGCAATATTGCTTCACAGCACTCAACACGTCTTTGATGATCTTCTTGAGATAGAAATTGACACTTTGTTGGCTTCCAAGATTTTAATCCAAGATCCTTTGTCATTACACGCTGTAAACTTGAATAAGACATGTCTAATTCATTACATTGTCTTCTTAGTGACATTGTTGGGTTGTCGTGTACTGATTCTGTTACATTATCAATTTTATCACCTCGTTCACTTGGTCGCCCAGGCCGCTTTTTATCCAAAATCGTACCATTTTCAAACAACTTCTCTTCCCACGTTCTAATAATACGCATGTTTGGTGGCTCACTATTAAATCTATCTCGTAATCGTTTCTTTAATTGTCTCACTCCTGCTATGTTTTTGTCAGATTGATGATATCATACAGCAGCTAAAATTCGAAACTCTATATTAAGGTATAGGTACCTACTCTGGTCAGTCATAATGTAATAATGCAATAATATTATACTAAATCTATTTAAATAAATGTTTGATTTAGCATATAGACAGTCATAGATGTAAAACTAATAACAAATGAAGTAAAATAGATAGTATTTTTATATAATTCTATGTCGTAGGGACTTAATATGAATCGCACTGTATATACGAGATGTTGATATAAACTAATTTATGATATGTAGAAATGACAGTTCTTGAATGAAGGCATAATACTTTTTAACCAGTCTGATAAGGTTTCGATCCACGTAGTCCATTGTAAATACGTCCCTGGTGTTTTGAATATTATTGCTATAACACATTTTGTTGAACTAAGTGTTTTGAATCAAATTTTTTAATAGGATTTGAAGCGTGATACGTGTGCTAAAAAACTTTATAAATTCAGATTCTAAAAGCGTGACAGTTAAAAAAATGTAAATAAGATAATCTCAAAAAAATAAAATTATTCATTATTTAAGGATATTTCACGTGCTTTTCAGTTATACCATTATATCTTATTGGAGCCGTGGTTAGATATAATAAGTGAGGCTATCTATTTGTTTATCTTTGGCCTTCTACATGTATCAATCTCCAGAAAAATAATTCTTGCTTTGATTATCTAATCTTAAGAAATTCGGTAAACAAACAATTATAATTTTGTCAATTGTTAGGTGGTGGTTTCAAACTTGGGATTTAGTTTTACAGTATATTAAAATTCGCCCACACCTCTAATGATAAATATTATAGGAGAAGTTTTTAAAATGTGGTACATTATTTAGTATTAGTATTTTTTGGACATAGTTCAATACAAGGACTACTATAATATCTTTGTTTAAGTATTCCCTGGTTCAATAATAAAGATTATAAAATATTAAAATATGAATCTATTATTTTTACCGTCTTCATTAATATGTATGTGTACCTATATAATTTAAACATATAATAGGATCATTATTATCTAGTCATCATGATTCGAAATCTATATACCATTGGAATTTAAATACAAGAATCTAGCCGTTTGTCTACCGTGAAGACTCCCTTTAAAATTTCAAGTACAATATCTATCCAAGAAAATGTCTCGAAATTTAATGAACTCATTGACTTATATACCAAAAAGTAAAGTTTATTTTCCATCGAAAACTACTGTGTCTATATATACCTATACATGTATCTAATTAGTATAAATTAGAATTATACTTATCTATGATGTTCTACTGAACTATAATATAAATCATAATATATTTTTAAATTGTCAAATAACCATAGGTATATAATATGGTTATACCACAACATATATATGCTGTTCCACATATTTTATTGTCCAAAAGGTGTCCCATATATTACCTTTGTGAAGTTATTTTTGTACCAATTCGATATTCGACATTAATAAAATGTCACATTAAATGTTGACAATATAAATACTAGAGAATTTCTCGAATCTTACATATAATTTATTGCTATAGCGACTGTTATATATTCCGAAACAACTGTAAGATCCTGATCTGTTTTTACCCCTAATTGTATATCCGGCCATGATGCAATAGGTATGCTCGCTTGTTTAATCCTTGGAAAATCTCAATAGAATTCATGCCGAATATACACACTGTTAAAAATTCCAATGGAATTTGTGTGTTTATACCGAAGTATATTTCGCAAAGGTCTTTATTTCCATGGTATATATTTTTTGTCAGTTTCAATCTATGTTCAAATAATATATATATATATATATAGGCCAATATTCATGATTTTTTTGGTAGGTATTTATGTTGTAAAAATTCATGGTACGTATATGTGAAAGAAAGGATTATCTTTTGATTCTTCTTGCGAAAGGCAAGACCTATACCTTTAACGATTAATATATATATATCGAATGATTTAAATTGATTACATAAAATAGAAGTCTGAAAAACAGTTTTTTCGCAAACATAAGTCGCACGTGAAATTAAAAATCTAAAGAAAAGTTTTACAGTGTGAATTCAAGATGAAGGAACACCAAAACTCATAAATTATACATCAATTATTACTATAGGGTCGCAATAATTAATTATAGGAATCATTTTAGTCAGTCATACAAAAATACATACGTAGTACATTTTTTTGTTATATGCTTACATAATGAATTTTCAATTGGTAATTAAAAATAGCAAACATTTAAGTCGTAATAAGAATTTTATAATATAATTATAAAGTTGTAATTCTCGACAAATACACCATTGCGTTTTCGAAATAAATTACACTGTTTTTAAACGTTATATATTTTTAAATGCGTAATTTATAAATTTTATCGATTAATAGGGTTATCTCTCGAATTTCCTAAATTTACGATAAGGAACAACAAAGTAAGTAGTAATAATATAGTATATTGTGAATCAAAAAGTAGATCTTTGTTTGAGCGTCAAGGCTTCATTCCAAAGTGTAATTGGGATGATTTACATTGGAAAATGTCATCTTTTATACTTTATAGTATATAGTATGACAGTACTAGTAATACCAGTAGTAGTAGTACTTGTAGTACTAGTACATAGTAGTTTAAGTAGTATGAGACCTGAGGGGGTATGTATATAATATTAATAGGTAATCTCCAAGTTTCCAGCATTAAATTATTTTCACTTTTTTTCACTTTTTTTAAATAAGAATTAAGAAAAACAAATATCCATGGCATAAGTGTTTATAAGTGTTACAACAAGAAACATTATACATAAATCACAAGTAACAAATCAGAAGTTGTAATAATGTCTAATCCAATACAGGATATTTCTGAAAAAGTTAGTCTGTATAATGGCAATGCGGTGCCAGAGAAACTCCAGGAGATGGGTAAGGATTAAGTAGGTATATTTAGTATTTTACTTATTAATTTAAGTATTTAATAGGTATAAAGTCTGTATTTTTTTGTCTGTAATATTTAAAGTCTGTATAATGGCAACGCGGTGCCAGAGAAACTCCAGGAGATGGGTAAGGATTAAGTAGGTCATATTTAGTATTTTACTTATTAATTTAAGTATTTAATAGGTACATTAAAATAAATTGTAAAATAATAACAAAAAAACTTAAAAAATACATTAAAAAAACCTTAAAAAAAGCAAAAATAATTTAATGCGGGAAACTTGGAGATTACCTATTAATATATACATGCAGCAACCTCATAGTCTGCATTTGGTGCATGTGACATGCACCAAACAAAATATGTGCATTGTATATGTTGCATACCATAAGCAAATTCATACCATTGGCCAACCTGAACCATTCATACTGTTCAGGATACAGCATATTGTATAAAGAATATAAATCAATTATGACAACCATAAAGTTTAGATTATACATAAGATAAATCTTAAAAATATAACAATTATTGATCATTTTAATAACTTAATTGATCAAAAGATTGAATTTACTAGGTCCATTATTACAAATTGAAATAATTTGCAATTATAGACATAACAACAAAGTTATATTTGCAAACCGTTTGTAGTTGGATACACTAGCATATTGTATAAAGAATATAAATCAATTATAATATAACAACCATCATTCAATCAATTAAGTTATTAAAATGATTAATAATTGTTATATTTTTGAGAATTATGTATAATCTAATCATGATGGTTAGATTATACAAAATTCCGTTAGATAAAACATATGAACTATAAAGAATAAGTATAAATCAATTATTACTTTATTTATATTCTTTATAGAATATGCTATATCCAATGGTTCATACTGTTGCCTGTTAGCAAATATAACTTTGTAATGTCTAATTGTAAATTATTCATAATAATGGACCTAGTAAATTCAATCTTTTGATCAATTAAGTTATTAAAATGATTAATAATTGTTATATATTTAAGATTTATATATAATCTAATCTTGATGGTTGTCATAATTGATTTATATTCTTTTTACAATATGCTGTATCCAACAGTGAATGGTATGAATTTGCTTATGGTATGTAACAAATACAATGTGCATATTTTGCATCAGTTAGTACACATTATTCTTTATTTCTAATTGCTGGATTTGCAATAACAATTCTATGTCCTTTATTATATAGAGGGCTGGTCTGATATAAACTAGACAATCCATTTACACTCCAGTTTGTTTTGATAAATTAATAGACTAAGAACTAAAATTGCCTCAGGATTTATTCTTCTTAATATAATTTATGCAGCAAAGCAATCTATACAAAGCAATTAACAATTAATAATAATTATTAATATTATTATTAATTATACTTAATAATTAATAATTAATTTATGATGTCAATTGATTTTGTTTTATTATAATATTAAGGTTTAATTCTAAGATTTTTTCATTATTATTTTAATATTTGTATTTGGTACAGTATCATGGACATGTATGGGACCCTTGCAAAAGTCAGCTCAGAGGAACTGTGAGACACTCCTCCATTCCATAGTCTTTGGGTATCACCTTGGACAAGATTAGTCTAGATGCACTGTAGCCTCCCTTCCCTCCCTGACCAGGGATATAGTGAAGATGAAGGCAGCAGGAAATCCAATAGTCACTCTGGTGGATGAGCCTTTTTTGACCAATAGCAGAACATCAATTTTAGCATGTGTATAAACTCTCATGAGTCAATGGTTGCAATATTTAGGTTTATTAAAAGGTTGTCACTATGTTGCAAGAGTCTTGGCATGTAAAGAAAATTGTTACAAGCTGAGAGTGACTCTCAGAATCTATATGCCGAGAGTCTCAGCATATAGAAAAAATTGCAGTATATGCCAAGAGTGGATTTTTAATTTTTTTTTGAAAATAAACAAAGGATAGTGAGATGCTTGATAATCATGACCTGTGGTTATGGCTGCCAGCTTTTAGTAGTGTATAGGGGTTAATTGTTATTACATTCATTTTTGTGATTTTACAACATTTTGTCACCACATCATTTTGTCACCATATCATTTTGTCACCACATCATTTTGTCACCAGGTCATTTCATCACCACCATATATATATTTATATTAGAATGAAGTATAATATATTATCATATTAAAAATGTATATAGTTAATTATGGTTCATTCCAGCATAGATCAACAAATGGCCTGTGACGCACCTTCTCCAATCAATTTCATTTTTCAATCATTTATTCATCATGGGTCAAAAGTGATGAATACCAATTTTTATGTAAAAATATCAAGTGGATCAAAAGTTATGAGCCATAGAAATTTGGCTCACAGGGAGGGCTATGCCAAAATTGGATAAATAGTTGTTTTTTCAAAATTTAAAAACTTTTTTCTGATTTGTAATAACTAGACTTTTTTATGGCATACAGAAATCATTTTAGTGTTTCTAAAAATAGTATTTAGATAAAGTAAATTGTATTCAGAAGTTTTCAGAATTTAGTCAAATATATGTGAAAATATGCATATTTTCTATTTTTCATGTTTTTTGGCAAGATATTGTTTTTTCCTGATTATGAAATTCCATTAATTATTTATGTTATTTTATACTTTTAGCTGTACTAATTAGTTATCAATGAAAAAAATATGGTATTTTATAATCAGAAAAATGTTATACTGGTATAAAGTGTATCATTTATGCTAAAAGTGCATATTTGCTATATGTTCAAATGCCTCCTAAAAATTTCTGATCATGCTTTGGCATATAATATTTTCAAATATATCTCATTGGATAACAATTGTAGAAAAACTAAAACTGGTATATCTAACTATAACTACTAAATAAGACTACCTTAAATATGCCTACATTTCATATATAAAAGCTATATTTTTTAATTATGACTATTGAAAATTACATAAAATCTCACCATGGATATACCTGTTTTTGTTGTTATATTCTATACTCTATAATTGTTACCCAATGAGAGATGCTTCAAAGTAAAATCTAATTGTTGTATGTTGTTCATCTTTCAAATTCATATTTTGTGAATAATACTTCTAAATCTATGTTATGAGTACAGAAATCTGTTTTTAATTTTAAATTTAAAAATTATAAAATATTGCTAGTTGTTATATATGAAGTGCTATCTATTCATTGCTAAAACATAAACATCAACTATTAATTTATTACAGCTCAATGATATTGAGATTTTTGAATATTTATGCAAAATCCAAGAACTTTTTATTCATTCCTCATATATTGGTGACCCAAGTGCAAAAAAAATGCCATTATAGTCTAACTGCTGATACAGTGTACTCTTCCAATGACCCTCCCAGCAGTTAATCCCTCTTCATAGTAAACTCATTTGTTTAGTTCCATTAACAAGTACTTTACATGTAATGTCAATTAACCTCTCCTAGACATTAACCTGATAGTTAATTTTTCCCCATAGTTAACTAAAATCAGTAGTCCTATTCATGACTAATAGTCTAATATTCTCTACATAGTCAAGATCTTTCTATAACTATCACATTCATTAAGAAAAGCACTGTCCAGACTCAGATTGACTTTTTCTTTCATCACAATTGTGGTGGTGGTGATCTACAAGATTTATTTGTACATGGTACCTGTATTGCATTTGTATCAATGTGTATAATACATTTATTGTAGTATTTTGTAGATTTTATGTATAATGTAGTAGATCTGCCAACTGTCCCACTTTTTAAGGCTGTCCCGTGTGTCCCGCAAAAGTAGAGATGAATCCTGCATTTTGAATATATTGCTTTAAAAAATATTTTTAACATTTTTTTAATAACAGTTAAATTTGTCATTATATAATTGGTTTCATAATAATTTATTTGTAAATTTTATAAATTTAAACCTAGATAAGCTATAAAGCTTTTTATTGTTAATTTTTACTAGGTATATTATAGATATATATATATTATAGATATATTTATATAGACAAATTATCATTTTCTAATACCATTATATATTATTGTATATATTATTAAATTTGTAATTTGCACTTACCAAAATTGTACCTACCACTTTTAAATAGAATAAGCCTAGATAAGCTATAATGCTTTTTTTATTCCAGAGCATCTTATCTTACCACCATTATGTACTAATTTTAATTGTAATCTCTCTAATTGTTTTATGCTTAAATTAATAATAATTATTCATATTATTATTATTATTATTGACTGTTTTTATTATTCTTATATTTAATAAAATACTTTAAAATATACAGTATTAGAAATTAATGAGCTGAAAATTATTTAGTAATGAAAGGTGTGCAGACAGCTTTAAAATTTATCCTAGAGAGTAGATGTAATTGATTTTAGATGTATTTCCATATGCAAAACATCAAAATTTGGCTCCCGCTTTGCCATAGGGCCCCAGCTCCAAGGGAATACTGTCCCATTTTACTATGTCATTAGGTTGGCAGGTCTGTGTAGGTACCTATACATTTACATAATTGTGTCTTATGAATATATCATTCAATAAACTCCCTAAAGATAATCTTTCTCCAAAGTTAACTTAAAAATAAAAATTTCCCAGAATTATTTCACATCTGGAATTACCCCACCCCACCCCACCCCACCCCTACCCCTGTATTTAGTAGGAAAAGTTATTGAACATTTTATAAGTTAAAATCTATAACTAAAATAAAATATTGTTTGTTACAATATTGATTCATTTCTTACTTAATTGCTATCATTTAATATATACTCAATATATATGAAGGGTGCAGGCGAAAAACGGAATATAAATTTTTGCCATTTTGAGTAAATTCAAAAACAAGATTTAAAGACTTCTACTTCCTTTCAATGAAAGTATGATTAGTTATTTTTCCTTTTTCCATTAGCAGTATCCAAGTGGCATTGAATTATGCTGATGAATTTTTTTAAGAATGTTTTTGTATTAATATTGGAGGGTGTTATAAAGTAAATGTCCAAAATTGACATTGCCTGTTTTCGAGTTGCATGGGTATAAAACCTCTAGCAAGACCAATGTATGGACTGAAAAAACAACGAATTGACATCATAATATATACTCATACAACTAAGGCTACATTAAATAACAGAAAAAACATTGGTTGACAGTTACAGAGATTTTTTTTTTAATTGAGAAGAACAATTCATAAGGCCAGAAAGAAGACAGTGGCAAGGAACTAGCATTACATAAAGGAAATATTAACAATTAACTATCAGCTGAAAATAACAGTATATTAGGAAATTAAATACTACTAATTGGTGAACATAACAGTTTATACAGAAATTAAAATACTATCAGGTGAACATAACAGTTTATCAGGCAATTAAGATTCACCATCCTCCTCGTCATCAATGTCTGACGAATCGTTCTCCCCGCTGGTCAACTGTCCATAGTGTGGAAGACAATCGTAGAAGTCCTGGGATTCCTGATGGCAGAAGTGCTTCAGGGCTTGCAGGTCCTTGTACTTTGCAGTTGAGATGGGCAAGGCTGCACTGTTTGCTGGCTGAAGAGGAACCTGCAAAGTCCTCCTCTTGCCTACAGGCTTTGTCATGACAGCAGTGTTCAATGGCCCATTCCAGCTCTCCCAGAATTACATGAGACGAGGGTGGTCCTATGAAAAGATCACCTCAAGCATGGGTTGTGTCTTTACAGGACATGAAGCTACATACAAATTACCAATGTGTTTGTCCACATTCTTCAGCATGGTGATGTTAACAGGAATAACATTGAAGAGGAAAGGTTTCTTCCTAGCTTCCCTGAGGTGCTGCTGCCAGTCAGCTGGCGTATTTGCAGGCAGTTTCTGGTTGACAACAGCCATATTTCTGTTGCACTCCATGTAGAAGTGTCCTTGGATTGGAAAGGACAGTTTGACATTGGTGAAATGTTGTTTGTAGTGGACCAAGTAATGCAGGAAGTGTAAGATAGTCTATTTTTTGTTCTGGCCTGGGCACAAGTCACAGAACAGTTCCAGATGAGTTATGTTTGGAGGTAGAAGTTCTGTGAAAAAATGCAGCATCACTGATGCAACATTGTTAGACCCCTTTCTGCCCACTGTCTCATCATACGAAAATAAGTGCACCTCACCACTTCCTAAGTTGTGGATGTTAAATGTATACAAGGACAACTGTCGCTTGTAGTACACATTGTTTGTTTAATGTTGGGTGCCAAAAGATTCTTCCAAAAATCAAACACAGCAGCTGCAAAATAAGGAGAAGCCTGGGCTTCCATAAGTGCAGCAGTCTTCCTGTCATAAAACGTCTGACTCTTCTTCAAATGAAGCTCACGCTGTATTGTCAACCTTCTCAGCTCGTCCATAGGGTGGTCTTTTGCTATCTCTACCTTGAAGCTGTCACAAGTAGAGCAAGTGTCCTTGCATGGGTAGCTGAAAGCAATGTTGAACTTCTCAATAAAAGATGCACCTGTTTGAAAAAAGAGAAATAAAAAAACACAACATAAGTGACTTCGATTGATTGATTTCACTGTCATATCAAAGGCAAAACCGTGTTATGTCCACACTGTATTTTGAATATGTATAAAATACTTTTTTTAAACAAATTATTTACACAATTATTTACACATATTACATATAATTTGAAGAAGATTTTAGTGGATACAGTTTCGTATAGTAATAAACTTTATAATAAAAATAAAATAGCTAACACTTTTCTGCCTTTAGATGTAAGGCGATTTTACCTTTGATGCTTATAAAACTTTTTGTATATGTAATTAGATATGGGCGATAAGGCTATTTTAAAATAAAATCATATTATATACTTTATTAGGAAACAATATTAAAAGTACAGGGAGGGTGGAAGGGAGGAATCAATGGAGGGAAGGTGGGAAGGAAGGAGAGCAGAAAAGAGGGAGGAAAGGTGGGAACGAAGGAGGGAGGGAGAGTTAGGGCCTACATACCTGTAACTTTCTCTGGAACATGTTTCACTGGGATGAGCTTCCAGGTACATCTCATGCATTTTGCTGACATTTAGCTCCTCTGGAAGGTACAGCTTCTTTGAATCCTTCAAGGTGTAGTGGGACTGTCATCCTCTAATTGACCGAATGTGATTGATGATGGAGGTAACTTTTCATTCGTTAAAGCTTTTGGTCTAGTATTATCATGCTTGCCTCTTTGGTCAGTGGGTGGAATACCTGTAAAGAAGATTGTACAAAACATTATTAATTACATGCATATCATGCTCTATAAATAATATCTTGTTAGGGTTAAGCTTTAGAACAATTATACAGGTCTACTTACCAGTTGAAGTCAAGCTTTTCTAGATTCTCTCGATCCTGGATTTCGTCATGCCAAATATTGAAAGAGGGGCCTTGAAGCAAATCTGTTTTCTTGCACAGGTGTCTCCATTTGAAATTAGCAAATTGTAATGATAAGAGTAGCTGTGAAGGTCAGCCTCACTTTCGTTCTTTCTTGGTCTTCTTTGTTTGACAAGGCTTGGTGTTATAGTTGCAGCTATCATGGCATCTTGCTGATCTTTCGTTAATAGCCCATTGAACTAATCCAAAATTGGCTGTCTTGCTTGCATGTTGGAGTTTTCAAGGCATTGATATCTTGTACATCTGCATTGTGTGACTTGACAGTTTTATTTTCTTTGAAATTGCTGTTTTTCTGCCCTTTATTTGAAGTTTTCTGGGCTTGTCAGTAACTTCAGGATGAGTATTTGTGTCCGCCATCTAGGAAAGCTGAGGATGTTACTGTAATCTATTTAATTGATCAAAATAAACGAATAGGTAGTGTTCTGTGTAGTGACTCTCTCACGTGTACTATATTTAGCATATTATAGAAAACAAAATTAACCAGTCATACTCTGCCTGTCTTCAGTACTGCAATTCCCTGTTCTTGTGTTGCAGCGCATTGACCTTCCCTATTCTTGGATTGCTGGGGGTATTTTCCGAAGCTATTTCTAGCTGACTGTCCTCATTTTTACATTGCAGTACTACTGACATTCCCTCTTCTTGTGTTGCATCGCATTGACCTTCCCTATTCTTACATTGCAGGGGGTATTTTCCGAAGCTATTTTTAACTAACTGTCCTCGTTTTTATGTTTCAATACTGTAACAGGAGATAGTATTTGACATGCACAACATGCCAGCCGTGCTATCTAAAAAATGATCAAAAATTGACATTCCCTGTTTTTCCCCTGCACAATTTCTTACTTAATTGCTCTCATTTAATATACAGGGTTGCCCAAAAGTAACGCCTCAGAAAATTTAAAAAATTGATTCCAACTTTTTATTAGTGCATAGGTAGGTATGTCAGTGTACATGATAGAATAATGTATATTTGTACAAATATATATGTGTAATACCGCCGGCTGCAACACAATGGCAACACAAAGTGTTCAATTCATTTAATTAGGTGCTCAAAATGTTTACCCTCTGCGGCAGCACAATGGCGAAGTCTCGTTGAAAAAGCACGGCGTACATTTTGTAGCATATGTGGGGTAACATTTGTAATTGCGTGGGTTATGTTGGCCTTCAGCTCATCAAGAGTTTGTGGCCGAGTGTTATACACCACTGGTTTGACGTAGCCCCAAAGGAAGAAGTCAAGGGGAGTTAGATCAGGTGAACGTGAGGGCCATGGAATAGGTCCTGCTC
>JAYRBW010123602.1:0-16761 GCA_036023295.1 Invenusta paracnida | reverse complement strand
TGCTACTCTAAAGACAAAAGAAAGACTACTCTTTAATGCTACTCTAAAGACTAAAGAAAGGCTACTCTTTAATGCTATTCTAAAGACTAAAGAAAGACTAAAGAAAGACTACTCTTTAATGCTACTCTAAAGACTAAAGAAATACTATTCTTTAATGCTACTCTAAAGACCAAAGAAAGACTAAAGAAAGACTACTCTTTAATGCTACTCTAAAGACTAAAGATAGACGACTCTTTAATGCTACTCTAAAGACTAAAGAAAGACGACTCTTTAAACTCTAAAGACTTAAGAAAGACTACTCTCTAAACTATTCTAAAGACCAAAGAAAGACTCTACTACACTCTAAACTACTCTTTAATGCTACTCTATAAACTACTCTAAAGACTAAAGAAAGACGACTCTTTAATGCTACTCTAAAGACTAACGAAAGACTACTTTTAATGCTACTCTAAAGACCAAAGAAAGATTACTCTCTAAACTACTCTAAAGACCAAAGAAAGACTCTACTACTCTCTAAACTACTCTTTAATGCTACTTTTTAAACTACTCTAAAGATCAAAGAAAGACTCTACTAATCTCTAAACTACTCTTTAATGCTACTTTTTAAACTACTCTAAAGACCAAAGAAAGACTCTACTACTCGTTAAACTACTCTTTAATGCTACTTTTTAAACTACTCTTTAATGCTTCTCTCTAAACTACTCTAAAGACAAAAGAAAGACTTATACTACTCGTTAAACTACTCTTTAATACTGTTCTAGAGAAATATTTTTTACAGTTAGTTGAACACTTTAGTTGAATTTTATATTAGTTTCTTAATTTCAAAAGTTTTAAAGTTTAGCAACCAATTAAAACATTCTCTAGTGTAAATTTCATAGTTTAGCTATTTGTTGTCTCACTTTCAAACTTATTCCTTAATTGAGACATCCAAATGTTTCTTTGGAACAGAATAAAGTTTGGATCAGTTGCGACTGTCTATCTCTCGTAAAAGCAGGATGCCGGCAAATCTCTCCCAGCATTTCTCACTGACTATCTATCCTCTTTATCCAAGCGCGGGTCAATTAAAAGTGTCCCGAAGTTTGTTAGTTTGGGACTCATATTTTCCTGCACGCACACAGGAACAATTAAAGCACACTACCCAGCAACATAACAGTGAAGACAAGGAGGACAAAACCAAACAAACAGGATCAATATTTACCGATTGTAAAACAGACAAGAGAACAAACTCAGAGCCATATTGATTGAAGGCACAGTAACAATCACGTGCAGCAATTACACATTTTCCCTTTTGCAATATCGCGCAGAAAGTAGAATTTTTATAACAAACAACGATCACACTGTACCACTGCAGGTTTTATTATGGTTTTATTTTCTAATCAATTTTTCCACCACTTCTAATAATGGAGCCTTTATTCACACCTAACGCACCGTCATTTGGCATACCACTGAATAAGAAATTATTTATATGTAATTCAGTTACGGAAATTTTGGGTAAGTTAGCTATTTAACGTGCAAGCAAGTCGAAGGTAAAAGGGCACTTTATATGCCTTTTCTGTTTGTGTGGTCATGCGACTTAAACTGATAAATGTTTTTCAATAGATAATATTCACATAAAAATTGCATTCGACTTAGGCAGTAATTTCTTTATGTATAGGTTTTGGTAGCTTTTGTCGAGATGTTATATTGAGTTTCTCTATTTATATTATAGTATATAAGTGTTATTTGAATTTAATGGAAATTCCTATCATTTATCGTTTTTTGCAGGCAAAAACAAGGGAAAACTAGAAAAATTCATAAGCCGCATTATTTAAATTAAAAGAACAGAAAAACACTGGACGACTTCAAAAACTGGCATGTTTATCGCATAATGGTGTTAATGGTGAAATAAACACGCTAAATTACTCAGTCTAGTTTTTTGTCATTAATTTGACGTATAAACAGGACACGTTTTTGTTCTCACCACGTTCAATATACTCTAATATCCTACAATTTCTTCCAAAAAGCTGTCCCACTTTCCAATCCGAATAATATGGCCTACGGTTAAGATGTTTTCGTGCGTTAGATATACATATATTCTGTTTCAGAAGGTTCCATGTTCTTTACCGTTTGTTCTCTTGTATTGCTGACCTGATTGGTATTGTCTATTATACTTTCCCAGTCGTTCGAAGCAAAACAAAACATTAGACAATTGAGAAATTTAAAAACATATTTTGTAGTTTTTTGTAGAGTTAAGGGATATATTAAAGGAAGTGCTTACAAATAATAAAATGGTTAAGTACAGGAAAAACTAATTTTACTGATATTATCTAATTAAATGAATTTTTTGTTGTTAATTAATGTAACAAATTATTCGTGATCTGCATGATTCAGTTAAAGATATAGTTAATGATCTAATTATGTTTCGCCGATTGTTTCTCAATCGCTTGAGAACTATTTCATTAGAAAATTACTTGAAAATAAAGTTAAATTTAAGAACTATAAAAAGTATTCCACTACAATGAAAACCAATTTTAATTTGTAATAGTTCAGTTCCGGAAAAGTTTTTTAAAGGCAGCTGTCAAAAGTAAAATATCAGTGCACAATTTTTTTTTAACTTTTATAATAAACAGTAAAATAATTTATTATAACAACCTAATTTTGAACAGCAATTTGATCATTTTAACCCCCCAACTATGATTTTTAAACGAAGTTATGGAGAAATATAAGCTTCCGTGACCTTTTCTAAAATTTAGCATAATATTTTTAACACCCCAGGATATAGGTGAGAGGATGCTGATTGGCCTCCGCCCAGGATATGGGTGATGCGATGCTGATGAACTTTCTAAGATATGGGTGAGGGGATGCTGATGAGCCCCCAGGATATGGATATGCAAAACTGACCAGTATGCAGGGGATTATAATTGAATTTGAACACAATCAAAGACTCAGAGATATATTATTTTGTAATTATAACAAATAATGTTGTACTATTCCCATTATAATGCATATATATACATAGATATATAGTCATTTTGTTTACATGGTAAGACTTAATTGTTAATTAAATAAGAAAATATACAATACAATGCCGTGCTATCTGGGTGAAAATAATTAAAATAATATATTTTTCAACTTCCATGTTTATTTTTAAGACAGGTTAGCCTTAAAATTAATTAGTCAATCGTATTTTGCTTCTGAAAATAAGGAAATTCCGTGATTGAAGCGAAATGCAATCAAGATATCTATATTTCACTAATTAATTCTTACTGTATTCCATAATTGAATCTACATAGCTATCCATAATTCTACATCTTTGGTTTAATCTAAACTGTTTATATATGAATGCAAAGTATATAACATGACATATAATTAAAACAATATTGTGCGCAGATACTATTAGAGTAAGTTGATTAATTTTTAACGTTAAAAAATAACGTTAAAATATAGTGTGTTAAAATTATATAACTTCGAATAGTCTACATGTTATGCTATTAAATGCATAATATTGCATGATGCAAATATAGAAATATTATTTTTTAAATTTGAAAACTAACTTGCATTTAATTTTATATATAATAAGAATAAAAATAAAGCAAATCATTTTGAAAGATAAGACTAAGATAATAAAAAGATGTGTGATTAATAAGCATGAAAACGAATTTAATAAATAAATAACATTATTTACAGAGATATTACATTAAAGAGTTAATTTATTTGATGCAAAAGTTTCTGCTTTTCAATGAAAATGAAGTGTAGGTATAGAACAGATTAAGAAAGTTATTATTTAAAATTTAAAAGCAAAACAATAGGTATACATATTTGAAAAATAATTTAAAAAACTGTGGTTAAGAAAAGCTGTCTTGTGGAAAATAATAATTTTTCTTAATTTTTTTTCCCTAATAATTAAAAATTACGTTAAATAATTATACTGTAATATTTTAATGTAAATGTCAAACTTTCGTAAATTAAACATTCTGTTGATTCTTTTATTATTCTCTTTCTTATAAGTTTAAACATGTTAATAAGATTTTAAAAGTGCTTCATTTCAACTGACATATTTAAAAAATCGGTTTTTCAGTGTTACTTTTAACATTTTAATATCGAATAAATACCTAAAATCTGCGTTCACAATTTAAAATAAACATAAAATAAATAAATATATAGAGTACCAAGCCCTCGATAACTATAGATACCGCATCATTTTCACCAAAACTTATCTACTCCTTCGAGCATTCCACTATAGGCACCAAAAGAATATTTCTTTATCGGAAAATCAATCTGTTCACTAGTAGATAACAGCATTTATTTAAACTCATGCTGTATATACGGCATAATGGATGACGACAGTGTCATTTATAATGAACAAGGCCAAAATTCCCCGAGGATTATATCCTATGCAATCAATAATGTTAATCGCGCTAGTGATATACAAAGATACATGGTGTTACCTACGCATTTGGGAACAAAATGTTCTGTCCTTCTTTAGAAAGAATTATTTGATATCTACCTCACTTCCCGCATTACATTTTTTTATTTAGAATACGTGTGGTATTCGTTTTATATATCTATCCTATTAATTCCCAATGCGCTATTAACTGTCACGAAGAGTCAAAATTACCGCCGGGTATAATTATATTCCCTACCCTCTTCATTGTACTGGGGGGTAAACATGTTGCTATAGTTACCAATTATACGAATAATATGAGCGTTTGTAGTTGTCTGGAGAATATAGTATATATATTTAATGAGTATTTGTATATCTTTTTATTATTTTTGTCTATAAGAGCTGGTATTTTTCCTGTTGATTTCTATACGTACATGTACAAAGTCATAAAATGAATACGAATAACTAATTTTCACTCCCCTTAGCATAATAATTATATTGACATCGCTAAACGTATTAGACACAAGATAGTTCATACATAATATATACACGTTAACATTACTTGTGATTTTCCGTTAACATCTGCCTCAAAGTTCTGATATAAATATTGTAAAAAAACAGCAAAAATAATACATCTCAACACTGCAAAGATATTCTAAACTATTTTAATTTTATTGTTAACAGTTTAAAATTTGTATCCCATTAAACTAGTCTCTTGTATGATAGGAATTATCCTTTAGAAAAAGAATACTTCACATGTCAAATTTAGTATAATCATATTTCCTACATTTACGAAAAGAAGCTAAGAAAAACCTGAAAGATTCTTTAAATTGATTTTCAGTTGCGTAGTATGTATATTTGTCGTGTCTTTTCTCAAATTTAATATTTATTATACAACAATGACCTTTAAATTCTAGAAATTTGTTAATAAACAAAACAGAATTAGAAAAAAAGTGTTGAGTGGTATGTTTTGACATTTTTAAATTTATCCTATAAAACAAAAATTATTCAAACATAAATAGATACAAAACAGAATTTTCGCCTATATTCGAATTACAATCAATGTTGTTTTTCAGATTACATTTATTAACTCAATTACTATATTTTGTTATTTAAATATAAAATTTAATCAGATTTCAATAGAATAAAACACGAGAAACTTATTGAAATAAAACAAGAGCTTTTGTTGGGTATTATAAGTTTATTGATACAGGACGTTTCGAATATCATTGCAACTGCAACAAGAGTTATACGAAATATATATCTCAAAAACAAACATGCAGCAAAAAATATATACGAAACATCCTGCTTCCATAAACTTAATACCCAAAAAAATCTCTTCTTTTATTTTATTTAATCTTTCAATTTGGGTATGGCCAAATTTCCGCACAAACGAGAAACACAAATTAATTTGTTGCCATTAACCAAATGTCAATGGTGCTAATCTTTCTCGGTGTGCTATTGAATGTAATGCAAAAGAGCTACAACGATGAGCCAGGAGAGTTGGGTATCAATATTTATAATAATTTATCGAAGAACAAATAAGTTCAACCGTTTTTCAGCCTGTAATTTTACAAGTCGATTTCAAAATTGTGTTTATAAAAGTGTCTATAATACATTATTTTCAATTTATCACTGAAGAAAAAGGCATATAAATGATATTTTAACAATTAATTAAATATAACCTAAACATTACTTGATAAAATTATTTACAGAAATCAAGTTAAACAAAAAATATTCTTTACTATTAATGAATGAAAGTCTCGCAATGATCTCGCACATCTTATTGACATATAACTAACACTTAATATTCCATGTTATAAATAAAAGAAAATATCGCAATATGTAATATATCATTCTGTTCTAGATTTTACGTGCAGCAGTGTTTAAAAGCGATAGGTGCATTAGGTGCATTTGACTCCTTAGTGATAATAAGTGAGAGCTTTTTTAATATACTAAACAGTAATTCATACTTTAAAAAGTATAATGTGTGTAAGAGAGGAAAATGAATTCAAATAAACGTGTTTGATATGATAAAACATCCTTTCTAATACAACCTTTCTGTTTAACCTATTATAATTACTATATCTCTCGCGCTTGATATTTCAAGTTTCTTAAAGAAAACATTTTTTAATAATGCTTTTGATTTTACAAAAAAATTGGGATCTTTAATCTTTTCCAGTTGTTAGTTGATTACCTCAATATGTATTTCAAACATCACTATTATATTACATAATACTTAAAAAAAGTTAACAATTTTTTAAATAAAAATAATATTTATAATGAAAACTAACCACTTTTATGTATTTTGCTCTAAAAATCTTCATATTCATTTTAAATTGAAAATAACGCAGCGATTTCTAGTTGAAAAAACTAAGCAATTAAATTATACATACAAATGAATTTTTTAAATGTTTTACAAATAATGGCTTTGTGTGTATTTTTATCTATAAATATATAATCTAAGACCTACTATATATATAAATACAAACATATAACTGTAATGTAATGTTTCTCAATTCACAAATGGAAAGGATAAATGTTATGCTCCATATTAAATACACAATTCATTTAAAACTACACTTCAAGCGACAATACATGTAAAAGTATGCGCTAAAATGAAGATATCTAATTATCTTAGATAGACAATTTATTACATTTCCTGTTTGGGAATTGGAATGTTTTCTATTTCGACAACATTAATCAGTGACAAACCGTCTTATATTTGTACAGCTATAAAATTATTCCGCCTACTAATTAGAGATATTTTATACACAACTGCAGATATAGTGCGCTTTAGATGTACTTGTTTGTTAGGTAATTAAATTGTTTAAATTAAAGGATCGTGAATCTTATTTCATAATCATTCACATATTCTTATTGCTAGGGTTATATCTATAGAGGATATCTTATATAAACATATCAATGCATTCCTGATTCGAAACATCCACAATTAGACGTAATTTACAAGATGTTTATACATTCATCATTATATTATAAACACGAAGTGTGTATCTTTGTATCTATTTCGGGGAATGAGGGGAAAAAACAGTTCGTTTAAAGCGGTTATTTGTTAGAAGGCATTCGATAATATATACAAGCGGTATTAATTTTAATCGGATCACTTACACGTAAATAGTCAGATTTAAATGTAGGGTTCATGTTAATGCAATAGTTTAGTATAATTTAAACAATATATTTCAGATAAATATTTAAAAATGTGATATTTAAATGTAAAAACGAAAGTTAATTTTTTAGTGAAAGTCAAACATTTTAAAATGATTTTCCTACAGTTATCTATTTGTATTATTTACCAAGTTTAAGTAAGTAAAATATGCATATATAATCCCCATTTCAATAAATAAAAAACATTTTCTAGTTTATATGAATTAGGACATGAACCCTTATTGGACATAAACACTTATGGGACATGAACACTTATGGGACATGAACACTTATGGGACATGAACACTTATGGGACATGAACACTTATGGTACATGAACACTTATGGGACATGAACACTTATGAGACATGAACACTTATGGTACATGAACACTTATGAGACATGAACACTTATGGGACATGAACACTTATGAGACATGAACACTTATGGGACATGAACACTTATGAGACATGAACACTTATGAGACATGAACACTTATGGGACATTAAGTTAATTGCATAATCTTTGTATTAAAAGTTTTGTAAAAACAAAGTACCTTTTAAATGATATCCATAAAAGCAATAATTATTGTATAATACCAAATTTGATGGCATACAACTATTAAAAAAGGAATGATATCATATAGTTTCCTATTTTACAAAATTGTCTCTCCATTTATTATAAACAAAATTATTTGAAAATTAAAATTAAAATATGTTTCTACTATGCCTCGTATTCATAATGAAAGCATTATAAAGGTAAACTGTGATTTTTCAGAAAAACATTTTTCAATCTTTGCCAATTATTTATTTTTAACTTATATATTATTATTGAAAAATATCCTTTACATTAAAAATACATTTTTAATTAAAAGTAATAAGAATTGAACAATAATATTCTATTGAGAAATAAAATAATATTGTTACATAATAATAAATATGAAAAAAACATTCATTAGATAAAACTCTAATAATTACATTACATTAAACAGAATATAAATTGCACAATTTCTTATTGTGTAACAAAGCTTTATAGGTATATATATATATATAATGTACTCTCTTAAGTGTAATTTTTACTAACTGAGGATCACGAATGTATTCTGCAAATCATCTCTTGTTTATCCATAGAACAAATTTTATGTTTATTTTTAATTTATTTTTGAAACATTTAAACCATCTGACCTATATCATTTTATTTATTTATTAATAGGTGGAAGAATTTTTCAAAATATTAAATTCATTGCAATTAACGTTTAAGATATTAATTCAGTAGAAATATGTAATTGTCGAGCATTATATATGAAGTCTTTGAAAATTTTTACAGCAGAAATAGAAGCAAAGAATTTAAGCTTACTCTCCCTAAATATGGGTAAATAATGTTAATATCCTTATAACTGAAGTCACTAAACATTTTTAATGGACTCGTTGTTCTCAAGTTTATAGCATCTAACGAGTTAAATGAAATTGTAAATGAATACAGTCAGGAATTTTACCGTAAAAAGCTTTTAAGAATTTCAAGAGGGCTTGACTTAACCGCACTTAATAAATTGGAATAGTACAAATTTTAACTTCATACCCTTTAGGCCTTTGCCCCAAGTGCAGGAGATTTTGTATTTGTTACGTTCGAACGTTTCTTAGCAAGC
Source organism: Invenusta paracnida (assembly GCA_036023295.1). NCBI lineage: Eukaryota > Metazoa > Platyhelminthes > Proseriata > Coelogynoporidae > Invenusta > Invenusta paracnida. The sequence goes on along the minus strand of JAYRBW010123602.1, from coordinate 7,589 downwards.
AATACTTTTACACAAGAAACGAATGGATTTGTGCTTTCCAATCATTTGCTATTGTTTTGTTTTAAAAATGAGTATGCAGATATGTATGGAAAAAATTAATGATACTTACTCGATATTTTATAGTATAACAATTATGCTTAGCTTGAGTCCAGACTCTAGATGGACAATCAATATCGATATTATTATTGATCATCTATCAAGAAAAATAAAGCATTGTAAATATCGATGATGTGGCGGTGCTCATTACATAGAATCTAATTTGATTTGAGATATATCTCCATTATATTTACAGGAATATTCATAACATAAATATTTATTGCTCAGATATATATTATTTCATGTTTTTTGATACAGATTTTTTCGGCAACTAATAATTAATATTTTAAAAATATAAATCACTAAAACTTTAATATACTAAGGACAAAAATAAAGGTACTTGAGTTGTGGATTTCATAAGCCGTAAACATTACATTAGAACAATTTTGAGTAATAGTTAGCAGCGACCATTCGTAGTAACTTTTTAAATCAAAATGGATTTTTCGTTACTGTTGTGGTCGCCATCTCGTCTTCATCAGCGATATCTCTGAATAAGCGAAGCATTTTATGAACTTTTGATATCCACAAGGAACCTACAAGAAAGCATAATAACTAAGATTTATTTTTCAATTCCTCTCAACAAAAAAAACACTGGTTTACTATATTGTGACATTGAAATCTGAGCAGAAATTTTTCTATCCAAAAATATGCATATTGATGCAAGGTGAAGCCCGCAATGTTATTATATGTCAAAAGAGGTAATACGGTTTCTTCAGTTTTAGATAAGCTGACCATGAAATGTTTGAATTTAATATGATAGAGTATGTCTGGTTGATCTTATAGGACTCTGTATTCAACGAACAAAGACCGTGAAATTAACAACAACTCAATGATAGATGCAAAAAAGAATGGGAATTGATTTCTCATGAATATCTTTGTCACTTTATTCAAAGCTTCCCAGCTAGTATTCCGAAATGTTTTGAAAAAAATAGTGAAAATACTAACAACTGATTTTTTTGAACATATGTATTCTCCTTTATTTTGTTTTTTTAATTTTGAAAATGTTACCTGGTGGTTTTTTATTTATTTGAATTGAAATAAGAAGAGGTCGGACCTTTTAGATTACTCTGTGTATCAACAATTTTATGGTAATTTCCCCAATCGTATATATGTATACAAGTACTTGAACTTTGACCTTGGAAGGTTCTGTTCCATATAAATCTTCCCCATATCAAACAACATCTTCGTTATCTCATATGTTAACGAGAAATTTTCGTATCTTACTTGTTTTTATTCATCTTGGGACTATTTTATAAAAGTGTTCAATTTGTTTTGTTGCAAATTGAACAAAAGCCACATACAAAAAAATGTTAGGATTTCTATCAATTTCAACAATTATTTTCAAAGAGTTAGGTATCCAATATTTAAAAATGAAAAAATATCTCAACCTTACAATCCTTAGATTTTTCTGATTTAATCTTTCAGCCAATATCTTCTTCAATATTCTAAACACAGACAATGATTAAAATTAAAATATATAAATATATATCTTAGTAACCTTTATAAAATGTATTTTGGTCGATTTCTATATTGAATAATACAAAATCTGGTACATCTAAGGCCATAATATAGATTTTACATTTTTCTTATATTTAAGGAGACATATGTAAATTAAAATATTGTTTAAAAATCGAGATACAAACGCCCGTTCAGAAAGAGTTAAGTAAAGTAAAATTGTATCCTGAGTAGATACGTAGAGTACTTTGGGAAAATATCTATTTGAGGACGGTTTATCTTGAGCCAACAGCAAAGTGAGGTAGGACGGCCAGTTCCTTTCATCACTACCTTTAACTTCCACAGTATTTGCATACCAGGTTCTTATTACTGCTGAGTGGACAAAAGGGGATCATAATTAAAGTTATAAGTCCTATCCCGGGTTCGAACTTGGGACCTTCGGCATGCGTCTCGAATGCGCTTGCTTTATTGGATAGGTATCATAATGATTTATGTTTGAAGTGCTGAAGTGGTGTTGTACACGCTACTGAAAAGTAGTATGAGAGCTGCTGAGGGCTAAAATTGGTTCAATGATTTCACTTCAATTTCATCGGTTCATGACTATGTTCAGCTGATGAGACCTAATAAGAAATCTAATAAATTAAATCGATCCTGTATGTACTGTCTCTCCCGGCCTGTATTTGAAGTGAATGATAACAAAAGATAGTATATATCTTATCAAAACTAATATTTTTATATATTACGTGGAACCATTTGAAAAATTGTGTAAATAATATTTTATGTAATTTGGTTTAAATTATTTCTGAAATTTGATACACTGAAATTAAAGAAGGTCATTATAGTATACCTTTAAATTTGCTCGCCAAATTTAAAATTTAAATTTTGAAAAGAAGTAAGTATCAAAAGTATAATAATGCATAAGTTTAAAAATTAAGAAATCTATTTAAAGTAAATAATCTTGTTATATGACAATTTTTAGTATTCTCTTGAGTGAATATATTGCTGTATTTTATTTGTATTAAAATCATTGTTAACAAAGAATCCATTGAAAAAATTCACAAAAAACAAATTAGACTCACATTCAAACAATTTATTTATCTCTTTTCTCTAATTATTACCATTAAACTGCAAAAGTAAAACGCGCAATTTTAAAGCTATTTATAAAAATTAGCATAGATTAGATTATAGGTCAATACCTAATGGAACAAAATATTCATTATAATTGTAGAAGTTCCGTAAACTAGATAATCAAATTCACTTTAATATCCGCATCGTGTTAATTTAGATTTTTTGAAAAAAACAATAAATTGTTTCCAAATAATTTCACTATATAAAAAATAAATGTGTAAAAAGGATCTTATATCTCCTATTTTCTTCATAAGTTATCAATATTCTTCTTCTTCTTCTTCTCTGGATTTGCCATTAAGGATTCATTTTTCTGGTAACATTGAAATACCAGAATGTCCCTTGAGGGATTGTGCTGCCTTATTCAATAAATCATAGTTGATTCCTTCTTTCCAACCGACTTTTAATGAATATAAAAACGGGTAACACCGGAGGCATTAAAAAGCAAAAATCAATAAATGTAGCGGTAGCTTTATTTTAAAATGATCAGGGAGTTAGTTGTACAAAAGATTAATGAATCTGCATGATATATTGGACCTTTAAAAAGACATACATATGTAGATTGATCTACAACGATACTGTTGTTATGTCTCATTGTACTTTTTATATATTTATATAGCTATAGTATATAGATATACGTTCTAATTTTATGTCTATACTTCGGCTTATTCGCATGAAAAGATGCACCGCCATTTACCTAAATATATGCGAGCTGTATTTGTGCGATCTGCGAACGTTATATTGTAACAACAAAAATAAGATAGATTAGTTGTGCAAATATGCCGCCTTCGTAGTTTTCTATACGATCTGTGATACGATATGATCGCTAATGTGATTAAATTCTATAAGACGGAATTAGTTATTACTTTAAACCCAATTTTGAGGAATTTAGATGTCAAATTTTGATAAACTGTTTTGTTATGAAAATTAAAACGTACATATATCAAAATAGTTTATTTTTGTACGGTAAGATAACAGGAATATTTTTTATACAGCTAAGCTATGTGATTGATTTCTCCACGAAAGCTTTAAATTATAAAGATTTATTGCTTTTGTTTTTTAAGACTGGTGAAAAATATAGAACCTTTATTTTACCTGTAAAATACTCGTGCTACTTATACTATGGGTAAAGTTTAGAAATACACACTTGTAATGCAATTTATCGCGCCTAAAATTGACAATTTCTCTATTTGGAGCAGAGCGATGTAATTTTTGTTTTCAAAAGTAGTATGCTATAGAAGAACATAAGATAGGGAGTGTAGCGATCGTAGCTTTCTGCGGAGAAATACATCTACGCATATAAATAGATTTAAAATAACTAAGACGACCCATGTTATAATCATACTGGAAGCGCCAAGATTCTTTTATGCCCATTTTTTCTCCTAACAATTCCCGAGAGAGGGCAATACAGCATCTAAATGAAGTTAAAAAGAATTGAGTGGATAAGTGAAGCAAGCTGACCCAAAAGCTTGAAAAGATGGACGACCGTTTTGGAGGTCTCGCATAAGCTATGAGGGAAAAAATATCCCCAGTAGTATATAAGTAGGCATAAATAAGTATTTGCTTTGAGCATTTTTGAAGAAAACTGCAAACGAATTCCTCAAATCTGTCTGTTAAAAACGTTTTATAAACTAGTGATTTTATCCAATTTAGGCTCAGCTATTTTTCTTTTAGAAAGAAAAGAAAGCTCAATTTAATGCAGAAACAAAAAAAATGATGAATAGGTTTTTAGAACTTGGAATTTTTTGTTGGAACAATCTAAAATAATGGTTGAAATATTAAAAGTTGAAAGTTTACAATGTATTTTGTGTTGTCATACCTACAACATACACACAGAAAAAATTAATAGAATATATATTTTTGCCTAAAACGTTAATAATGTTTTGTTTTTTTTATAAATTTATTATAAATCTTAGACATTTTCATATTATACCATATTAATAATTATTAGCCTAAATTTGCTTTAGAATTTAAATATTTTTATATTATTATTGGTTATTCACAAATATTTAGATATATATAGATCTGCCAGTTTACACCAACATTCTATAGTCTAATAATACAAACCTAAACAAGTTCCTGTTTTTTTCTCATAAAATTTAATTTGATATTATAAGCGGACTTCAAAAATGGAAAATTTATCTTTTAAGGATGAAAATTTGACACAATTTTTAAAAGGTAATGTTTTGTTGAATAAGCTAATACCAGGCAGTACTGAAAAGATTTAGTTCATTTATCTCATAATCGTCATTTTAATAAATTATATTTTTAATTATTTAGTTAATCATTTTTTGTCGCAAGGTTGTAAGCTAAACCATAAACGCACGATAATGTACTTTGCTCATTGAAATATTAAATTACAGTCATTGAAAAGTTAGAATTTAATTAAACACTAATTAACAGTCGTGTAAACATGAAAAATGATTCCTTAATTGTTGAACATGTTGAGCATTCCATTATTAAACAATTAAACATAAATTTCTTACATACACATATAAATGTCGAGATAAGATACGAAAAAAATCCTTTTGTACTCCAATACTATTTAAAAAGTTATATTTTAATTGATCCTTTGATAAATATATATGCAAAGTTAAATTTGAAATATTATGTATTCGAATAGATGAAATTCGGATCATTAAATAAAAAATTAATTAATATTAACATTAATAAAAAATTATAAAAAATATATATTTTAAACTATTAATTGCAAAACTAAATTGAAACAAAGTTTTCGTTTTTTAGACAAATTATTAACATAAAATTCGTTTCAGTACCTAATTTACAATAAAAATAAAATCTTTTCTTTCTGAAGTAAGTAATTTTTCTTTTTAAATGATTATAAATTATTCTTAACTAAGCAAGTTACAATGTTCATGTCCATTTCCATGTGTTTCATATATATTTCAAAATTGGAGGCAATTAAGCTCGACAATAGATAGGCAATATATTTTCGTAAATGACAAACGGCCAAAACGGTAAATATAAATATTTACATCAATAGCTAGGTCATAAATTATGCAATTAACTCACAAATTCCCTAAAGTCCCATAAATGATGTATATATATATAGTGTGAGACTGACTATATATTGTATATTGTAATTTTCTAATTCTAATTTATTTCCATCCTTTCGGATTATATTGGAAAGCCATTCAGAGTTTCTAAAATGCAAGATATATATATATCAAATTAAAGTGAATGAAGTGTCATATGTACCATGTATGTGCTATCGAATATATTGTGCCAATCGGGTTATCGTCACCAAGGGACGAATTTTTCTCTGTCCTCCTTTCTCCCTCTTTCTATCAAAATTAAACCAAAACTATACAACGAACAAAACTCGACAGAAACGAAATAATCTAAAATTTCACTTCGTTCACTATTTATGAAGATTTTAATTCTGACTGCCTAACACTCCTCCTTTCTCAGTGAACTAAAATAGTTCAACACTGCCAATGATTTGTGCTCATCCAACAAAACAAAGTTTGGAATTGGGAGGTTAATAAAGACAAAGAATGGAAGTGGTTTTCATTGCTTTTAGTGTAAACTGATCCAGTCGTCACTTTTTGTGGCTTGATAGTGTTGTTTCAATGTCTCCATGTATTAAGGCAGGCAAAATAGATGAAATATTATGGTTCCATCAGATTAGATTGATGTAAGCTGAAGGATGCGGTTATTCTTCTTTTTTCAGTCACGCGTTAGACACATTTAGTATTAATACATACTACAGCAAGAAACCTCGGGCAGTCGGCAATACTAATGCGTAGGAACTAATGACACCTTTGGTATACGAGTTGTTAGAGAATTTGTATTCCAACCAAATCTAAATTAGATCTCTTCTTTTCTGGTGGTGGACATGCTAGTATACCTAGTTATTCTACAATTATTTACAAATTTACATTGATCGCATTCTTCATTTTAACAAGGGTTTCATGTTGTTTGGTATGTATTTTCTATCGGTTTTATGCAAATAAAGATCGATTTAATGATTTTTGGAAAGTATAAACCTCGAAGAGTATAATAGAAACACCTCAAATTAATATTTTCAACAACTCAAAACATTCCAAATTTATGCTAATTATATTTGAAAATATTTTACACAATTATTTTAGATGAAACAATAATTTTAATATTTTAAAATTTTAAATTAATATAAATTTGTAATATACAAAAGCATATTTTATATACCATTAAATATTTTGCATTTAAAAGTCATGATTAAACATAATACGTTAAAACAGTTGTTTAACTGGAATAAATATTTCGACTTTTCGGAATATTAGAGCATCGTCAAATTGAGTTTAAATAACGGATGCGTATAGGTGTGTGATGCCATTAACTAGCGTAAAACAATCGTTATTTCTGTAAATCAAACAAATTGATATCGACATCTACACGAAAAAAACGCTTTTATAATTATGTCCAAAAGTTTCATCAAAACCGAATTAAGCATGTTATATTGTCAGATAGTTATTAATTTTTTCCGACATATACATTATCTTGTCATTATATATTACCAATCTTGTTATTTTTCTATCTTCTAAATAGTAGTATAAATATATTCAATATAACCGATAGAGCTAAAAATGAAACGAGAACCCATTATATACATAATTAAACAGTCCATTCTTCTCGATACTTATATGAGAATTGTAAAAATCCCTTTAAATAAAAAATTAATAATAGTTAAATATACCATCTTTATCAAATATATTTTTTACTAATTTTTAATGAATAAACATTGAAAGTAGCATTTTTCAGGTTCACTAGTTATGTTAGGATTCATAAAAAGATTAGAGCAAGTCCCTAAGATTCCTAACAAGTCGAACATAAATACAGATAGAATATTTAACAGTATATACATGTTATCTATTTAAATAGCTTTTTTAAATAAAATTATATATTTTATT